>VZTT01027089.1:34904-46756 GCA_013400855.1 Buphagus erythrorhynchus | reverse complement strand
GGGGACGCGGGGACAGAGCCCGAGGCCGCCGCCGCCGCCAACTCCGCGCCGGCGGGTGGGGGGGCGCGGAGAGAAGGAGGCCGCGGCCGCAGCTGGGTTTGGCCCCGCTCGGCTCCCGTGGACTAAGGGCCGTGCGGGCGCCGCGCCCCCATTGGGCACCAAAGCAAAAGCCTCATAGTGATTGGCCGCTCGCCCTCCTCCGGCCCCGCCCACCTCTTTGACAAGTGCGGCACCGCCCCGCGGCGGAGGGGGTAAGGGGCGGGGTCAGGCGGGAGAATCCGCTGCGGATTGGTCGGCGCGTTGCCGTGGCGATGGGTGCCGTGCGCGCTGATTGGCCGGGCCGTGTCTCCGTGGTGGCGGGGCAGATTCTGGGCGCGGGTCAGGTGAGGGGAGCGGCGCGGGGGGGGGCCGGGAGACCCCCGGGGTGGCCCGCGGGAGCGCCCCGTTCTCCGCTGCCTCCCGCGCCCGGCACGGCTGGGGGGAGCGGTTGGGATGCTGAGGGCTCGAAGCATGGAGCACCGTTTCCCAAAATCCTCTTTGGAAACATGGATTTTGCTGCGCTGGGGCTCCGTGTTTCCGAACTAGGATCCTTCCCTAAGCCTCCCTGCCCGTGCCGTGACGCCCGTGGCAGCGTGGCACGGAGCGAGGGCCGTGGGAGTACAGCTGTGTGGAAGTCTTCGGTTCTTCTCAGCTTAATGCTTCCCACCCCTTTAATTTTTTTTTCTTTTTTAATTATCTGGGTGAATGGACTGCTGCCATGGAGACATCAAGCGTGGCTCAAAATAGCTAACGAGGTAGAACTGAAAAGGGGAGTATGGCCGGTACAAAAGGGGGAAGGGAAAAAGCAATTTCAGCCTCTGACGTGAGAGATGCAACCAGCAGAGAGGAAACCACAACAGGAGAGATGAGGGCCTGCAGCCATTAAGGCCTTAAAGGCAGGCTGGGGCTTTGTGAGGTGGAGCACGTGTGGGCCAGGCCAGGAAACATTCTCCTCCTCCCCCTTTGTCATCTAATTCTTCGAAAAGTCCTCCAGGCAGTTATAAATGAGTGAAAAATACAGAGGTTTGGGGGGTTGTTTTGTTTTTGTTTGCCTGGTTTTGCTTTGGTTTTGATTTTTTTGCAGTAAAACAAAGGGAATGAGGGGGAAAAGCCATTATTCGCGGTATGCCTTTCAGATCAAAAAGGCTTATGGCATGGCTGGTCTCCTTTTTATCATTGAGCATCCTCCTCTGTACTCGTAACACTGCCTTGCCAGTGCAGCTGAGGGGCAGTAAGGACTGGGGTCTCCAATTAATAATATTTCTAATAGGTAGCCATGAGGAAATGGGGCCCAACTACCCCAGCAAATGTCTAATGTTTTACAAAGCCTTCACTGCTCTACATATCCTTACAGTATTCTATTGTTATTTTACAGTCTTCAAAAAGGTTAATGCAGATTATAACTGCTACCTAGACTGGAAGAACTACCCTACCTGACTTAGCATAAAACTATATTGGTAGTTGTGATACCCATTTATACCTCTCAAATCGTTTACATAAACTTCAGTAGTAAGAGTAGTTCCTGAAGTGATCTTTCAATAAACTAATCCTTCAATAAAGTTAACTAAATGCAGCAGAGGATAAATTTTACTGCATGGAGAAAAATACATGTTGTGATTATATACTTTAAAAATGGGTCACACCAGGGTATATTCAAGTTATTCAAATACCATTATCCCACAGTCCATCACCAACAGTTAGAAGAGGCTGCTAGGAGGAACATTTTATTATAAAACATAATTTTTAATTAGCTGGTATTATTTTCTATCACTTAGAGGAACAGCTTTCATTTTCTATAAGCATTTCCCTTTCAATTAAATTAAAATATAAGAACTGAGTAGTAATCCAGATGGTTTAGTAAGTAAAAACATTTTATAAGTATTTTCTTCTGGATGTACTACCTTTCTTTAGTAGTGTTTTTTTCCTCTTCAGCTTGCCTTTTAAAGTTTCTTAAATATATTTCTTCTTGTTGCTATACAAAAGGCTGGCGTCCTTTTTCTCCTTGTGCTTTTTTAAGGTTCATTCTCCCTTGCTTTCATTAACCTTTCTTTCCTTGTATGTAGTTTTATCTCTCCTAGACTAGGTGCAGATTAGGATGAAGTTTTTACTGGGTGTAACATGAACATGGCATCCATGTAGACACAGAGGAACATTACAGCTCAGTGTTAGCAGGTCACAGAAAGCACAGGCTTTCTTTTTGCTAATCCTTAAATTGTGGTATGTGCCACAAACACTGTGACAGGTGAATCTTTGCCCTTCTCTGTTATCAATTAGCACTGTCAATCAAGAGCCCATGGAAGCTGGAGAACATCCTCCAGTTTTTGCTAGCTCCTGACAGAGCTTGTCAGCCATAACACTACCAAAGGAACTTTTGCCATTTCCACTGCTAAGGCTGATGGTAGGACATTAATTTGTACCCTATCACAAGTGGTCATAATACTATTGAGCAGTGTTTAGTGATTTGTGGGTTCCTGTTGGTAACTGTCCTCTCCTGATCATGATCTGTTTGTGTAAGGCCCGGTGATGTGCTCCCTCAATACCACGTGGAAATGGAAGAGGCAGAAACACAAAAGCAGTCAGCTCTTCAAGAAGTGTTTGGAAAACGCTCTCAAGCACTTGGTATGAGTCTTGGGGTGGCCTGTGCAGGGCCAGGAGTTGGACTTGGTCCTTGTGGGTTCCTTCCCACAGGGTGGGATCACACCAATGGCAGTGCTGGGCTTTCTGGTGCTCAGGACATGGAGTATAGAAATGTTCTAGCCACAAACTGAGAAACTAGGCTGAGCTTTCAGTGGAATGATGTGAAGCATGGGTTAGGTTGGGAGATGCTTCTGATTCTTCTACAATTCTTCCAAGCACTGTTTGTATGGGGAACAGTCAGAGGAGCACTTAACAGTTCTGAGCTGTTATTCCAGTCATTTTTTTCTGAGCTGTTATTCCAGTAATTTTTTTCTGATATGCAGGAGAGAGCTGACACAATGCATGGACAATCTCCCAAGTTTGCACACCCTTAAAACACAGACCTCTGCTGCACATGTGTCTGTTGGCAGTTTGTTCCTCACCTGCAAGAAGAGTGTGAAGGCACTGGCAAGTGTCTTTAGCATGCAGGGTTTTCCTTCAGTAACACCCTGTGACCAGCTGGGATGGGACGTTTTCAGCTGGCCCAGCTTTCATGGACTGTTGCTTTCTTGGTTTTTGCTCTCATTGTCCTCTTGCACGTTGTTCTTTCCTATCATGTTTTTCACAATGCCTGTTTCCTGTCCCTTCCCTTCTCAGGAAGCTGTTCCTTGTTACTTTTTCTGTTTACAAACCGTTGTTCTGCATCTGAGGAACCTGCTGTTCCCACCAGTCTTTCCTTCTACTGTTAAAAGCAGACACCCCCACCTTCAGAGTCCTTACAAGGGAAGTATCTCCACTTCCTGTGTAAGATAAGAGCATCTGAGAATATCAGTGGGTAATTATCCATCTTGTAAATACTTCTCAACCACCCAGCAGTCTTTTATCAATTTAGGCTCCTCTTGGAAAACAGGTCTGTTACACATAATTGCAAAGCAAACTTCAAGAAGAGAGCTAAAAGCATGTTTGGAATAGGAATATGAGACATTCCTAGTCAGTGTTGCACTAGCACTGATGTAAACTGCCCCATAATTATTCATGGTGCATTTACATTTGAAGTCCTTGCTTACAACTGTATTTGAATGGGGACATTGGCAGAAATGGTGCTGATAGACTTCTCAGCATGGTAAAATGCCTCTTTCTGTAACAGCTGGCATTCTGTATTTCTATGATCTAGGCTACATAGTCACTTTTAAAATGAATCCTGACTATGAAATTGAATAGGGAACACAAGCTAAGGCTTGGCTAAGAATAATTTGTTATGTAATTAGTACAATGTTAAGAATATATCAAAACCTCCACTCTATGAAGCGTGGTAGGCATAGGAATTTTTCTCATGTTTCCTTTCCAACCTACAGCTTTCAACTGCTTGTATCTTTCAGAATTTTTCAGATTTTTCATTTGTTTGAAAGCAGGTCTTTTATTTCCAGAAAGTCTGATGGGCACAGAAAAGTTCTTTTGATCAGACTGCTTTTACTATGGTGACAGCACCTCAGAAAATAAAATTGATTGCTCTGATGTACTGATTTTGGAGAAAGTCCTTGATAAATCAGAGGGGAAAAAAAAAGGATTTGGAAAGTCAAACTGTAATTTTAGGTGGTAACAGGCTTCAGAATAGAAGGATTGAAGGATTTAGAATCGTTTGATCAGAACTGCTTTTAGAGGGAAATCCTTTTTTCTGTCATTGTTCCCTTCCAGGTAAAAGACTGTGTTCTCACTGGAAGCAGTTAAAAAGGTGCACTTCAAAATACTACATATGACTCACATATAATTCTTTCACAGTTACTGAATAGTAACTTCTGGATATTGGAGATCTAAAATAGTCATCTTGAAAGGCATGTTATCAAGTAAACTAGGTATTCCATTTTATTTTCTACTCAATTTTACTGCCATTTGGAGCGTATACTCAGTTACCTGGGGTACTGAACACTAAAAAAGAATTTAAAAAAGGAGAGAAAATGGCTTTCAGCTACTTAGCAGTGGCCTGTCATACATCTAAAGTTGCCATTTTCAAGTACTTCTTCAAGCTTTTACTCTAAATGTATTTGTATTTCAAAATTAAATACAATTTATCTTGAAGCTTTCAGAACTGTTATTTCCTGTGGAGAAAGAGTATATCTTTCTAAATTAAATGGGATAGCAAGCATCTGTCAAGTCTCTTCACAGAATTTTCATTGTTTTGTAGTGAAGAGTTCAAAACAAGTAAATGCTTTTAACATTTAGACTTTATCATTACTTTTGTAACTGAGAACTAGGTAATACAGGTACTAACTCGCTACTTATTCCTGTTAGAGAGTATCTTTTATGCAGAAGCTCACTTGGTGAAGCCAATTTAACAAGTAAAGGAAAATGGTTGACTCCTCATACCTTCACAGGAGTCACTAAGATTTAATTCTTAGAGCTGGTGAGTTCACTGCTGCTAGTCACATTTCAATTTATTTCTTAGAAAAGGCTGCCCAGAAAAGCTGCAGTAGTAAATCTGTTAACATCATCACTATGTGAACATGGCTTTTTCATTCTCTCGAATTAAATCTCTAGCCTAGATGGGAAAATAATAGCAGATGACACCACATACTAGTGACGCCAGCAGCTGAGTAAAAGGCACGTTGCTGGCAGGGACAGCTTCCTTTAGCTCTGGGACTGATGCTTTGAGATTCCAGGTTGATGCAAGAGCTGTGCAGAAAGCCAGACCGTTTCATGTTTTGTGCAGCCGCTTGACAGGTGTTACTGTGAGGTAAGAAATCTGATTGTATTCTGAATTCAGGTACAACAATCTAAGAAAATTGCTCTGTCCAGGGAGGATTAAAAGTGAAACTGCTTCTTTTTGTTCAGTCTTGCACAAATTCTCAGCATAGAAGCTGGGAAGCAGCATAGATTCCCTTTGCATTTAACAGTTCTTACAGTCTTGCAAAGTTATTTCTTATGAAATATTGGAATACCATTTTAGCAATAAAAATAGCAGTACCAAGTCCTTATGGTGTTTCCTTGTCTTCACTGAAATGTTACTACTCACTCCAGAAAGTCAAAACACTGTTGTTAAAATCCTTTCAGTATCTTTTAGTGTCACTGTTTGACGGAGACTGTGTTTACCACAATGCAATAGAATTAGTAATCTCCTTCCAAATTTTGGTACATTTCCCAAAAGACAGCTTTTAGGCTTGATTTGGGGTTTGCAGGCTTCTTTAAATTTTTGTTCCCCACTCTTACTGCTCTTAGACTGTACTAATTCAATGTTTCTGTTTTAAGATACTAAGATATATGTAAAATAGTGAGAACCTTCCTACTCAGACTAACAGCAAGATCTCAGTCCCTGCAAGTTTTTAGACAATTCAACTAAAGGTAGCAGTACAGAGAACTGAATTACAGAACTCCTATACGTCACTTCCAAATTCATTTTGTGTTCCAGCTGAATCCAGTCATAGGAGATTAATGACAAATGCTTAACAGTAAACCTCATTAATGTACCCTATGTGAGACACTGGATGCTGTCTGTAGGTGACCTGGTCAGCTGCTGGATCTCATTGTTTATTATAACTAAACCCATTTCCTGGTGTTCTGAAGCAAGTTCTCTTCTCTACTTAATAAATAAATTTTAATTGTTCTGCATCTGTTTGCTTTCTGTTTAGGCATGTTACCCAGGAGAGTGCTATATAAAACCCAATTAAATTATATAAATTATCAACCATGTGATTCTTGTAATAAATTCTTCCCCTTTATGTCATGCATTCAGAGGATGTAGCCCCATGGAACTATTCAGACTTTCATCCAGTAGTGCAGTTTCAGTACTTTATTCTGAAAGTCTCTTAATAGCTAATTTAAAACAAGAGAACAATTAAATGTAAAGTGTTCTTTATTAAATAAACTCAAAACATAAAGCAAACTGTGCAGTTAAGAAAGACAACATGGCCAAAGGATTTTTACAGCAGAAAACAAATTGCGGCAAATGAGCATTTCAGTCTAGCAGCCAAACTGTCCTCATTTTTATGGAGTTAATTTCGGTCCTCAAATTGTGACTTGTTTTTTAAAAGATATGCTGCTAGAAATTCAATGGGATTGGGTGGTCTGCAAAGAAAAAAAGTACATCAAAAGCAATTCTTTTTTATTATATGAAATTAGCTAGCTGAAGGACCAATCACCTTCCCTTAAAAGCAACAGAACTCCTCCCAAACAATTTTAAGCATCGATTTAGGGATGACCAACTACCAAGAGTGATTCTGTAAATTTCCAGTAGTATATCTAACGAGAAAGTTTTTAAAAAGGGGTCTTAGTCACTGCTGGTTCAATGTTACTAAATTGCTAGAACAGTTACACATCTAAAACCACAGTCTGTAAGCATAAATACTGTATGTACATCATTGGATATGACATGCATTTGCCTATTTCTTTAACTCATGCTATTTAAAGTAAAACTAAATCTCTGCTTTTTTCCTTAATTTTTTTTTCAAGTGGTTATTGTGTATCAGTGTATTAAGAGCTGTTTTCACAGCTTCTGGCAACTGAAATGAACACAACAAATCTTCAAGTTTGAGAAGTGCTGTAACTTGCAAGTAGTAAATAATAAACACTTTTGATCACTGGCCTTATTTTGTAGGTTTTTTTAAAAGAACTCCTCCAGCTACACCATGTGAATCCTGCTAATCTGGATTCTGTCCACAGAATAAATGGCATACTTAGACCACAGTAGGTCAAACCAAAGGTCTGGCAGTGAGCAAATATGCCTATAAAGAGCACAAAAACAACAACAAAAATATGCAGATACTTCTTGGGACCACCCTTTTGGCTTCCAAGCATGTACCAATTCCTGAGCTAGCACCCTTAATAGTGCTGGGTGGATTCCTCTACAGCTTTGACCAGTTGCCTCTTGAGCACAAATAAAATTTTAATGTCCTCAACTGAAAGCAAAAAAAATAGCTGAATTATGCGACTTGTGAAGGATCAGCCCTTTTGTTTGTTTTAAATTTGCTACCAGCTTTGTTTGATTACTGTATCAGAAGAATAATAAACACTCCATCCCAATCTGTCATCTCTGTGCTGTTATGATTTAACAGGCTCCTAATATGTTCGTCCACAGAAGCCTCTTTTCTAGATATCATCTATTCAGTCACTTTGTATACAGAGAGCATTCTGTACTTCTGACCACCTTGTCACTCTTTGATATTCTACCAGAATACAGGGGAATGACACATAATACTAAAAATACAAGAACATCACAATTTTAAATAGTGACATTAAGCTTGTTTTTTACCCCTTTATTTTTAAGTTGGTTTTACCCCTTCAATTTCTAAGTCCTACCATTCAGAATTTATTTTTGAATGAAGCAGTGCATTGACATAGACACATAACAGTTTAACAACGTTTTTTCACAAGGGTAATTTTCAGCTTAGAATCTAACATTTTGTCAGTAGTGTTTTTCACTACCCTCTGAGGTCCACAATTTTATGTTCATTTGGATTCAATGCCACTTTCTCAGTTTAAATTTTTCAGGCAGTCTTCAGAGTTTTATGAAGTTCCTGTGCAAATTATTTACAATTTATCAACTTAAAAAAAGCCCCAGAAATAAACACAAAACTCCTTAATCTATTCTGTAAAACTCAGTCTCATTAACAACTTTTGTCAGCCACTTCTTCAAATTGTTACAAGTAATCTTTTCCATGATTGTAGTGTTGAGCTCATTTCACCATGAAAATTCAACATTTACTTCTACCCTCTATCTCGTATCTTCCTTCCCATTAGTTCCTCATCCATATAAAGGCATTTCCTTTAATACCAACAGCAATTAACTCCCTTTAAAAGCTGTTAGTGAATAACTATGTGAAAAACTTTCTTGAAATTTAAACAGACAGACTGCATCATCTGCATTGCTCTTTATGTATGCTTGCTGACTGCTTCAATAAACTCACAAGACATTTAAAAGACCTGACAAAAATTTTGTCGACCTCTTCCCAAATATGTAATTTGTCCATATGCTCACTATCCTGGATGGTAATTTCTACTGAATTCCAGGCATGATCATCAGATGTACTGGGCTGTTCCCTGAACATTTCTATATTCCTTGAAAAAGAACTTAGCATCCACTAGTTACTTTCCTGTTCAATTTTAAGCAGTAGATTATACAGCAGAGCTGACAGTTCAGCTTTCTCACTCCTGAGGATTTATTATGCTCAGCTGAACAGCCAGTTTGACCTGGCAGGTTCATACTATTCTGATTTTAACCTGTATGTTCCCCAGCCCCTCCTACCAATGATCCAATTTCACTCCTGCGATAAGCGCCCATAAAGAAGATGGAAAAAAGGTGACAGGGGAAGGCAATGAGAAAGGCAAGGGGAAGGGTAAGAGAAGGGCAAGGGAAAATTTTGCCTGTCACACAAGTATCCAGAGTGTAAGGGTGGTGTATTAACCTTGGGCTGTGTTTTATATTGAGTCTGCAGCAGAACTCCCACAGATGTCAGCTGAAGATCTGCACATACCTCAGGCATGCACATGGGGTGGACCTCCCTAGGTGCCTAATTTTGCTTAATTAGCTGTCTGTACACTACAGTTTAAATTCCCAACTCCTTTTGAGAAGTTCATACACTGTTGATGGTTTTTCTGACTGTAGGTGCCATGATACAATTATGGTCATCTATATCAGTTTTTGATTGTATTATTTCAGTTTGAGAGATGGTTACAGTATGATTTGCCACTAGTGAGGATACACCAAAAAGCTAGAAATTAGTTTTGTTAACATGAAGACCTGTTTGCTGTTATTGAAGAATACCTTTCTACACTGACTGGTAAAGAGAGGTGGGGCACCTCAACAGCATAATCTTTACTCAGAAGATAAGCCACCAAGTCTGCTTTTTACTGTGTCGACAGTGCAGGCTCAGCCTCAGCCTCACCATCAGAAAGTATTTTAATCTCTGTCAAAGATGCATGTCATGCCTGACTTGTCTTTCCTTCTCTTAAATGTCAAGCAGAACTCTTCATAATTCCACACTACAAAAATCTTAAGAACTAGAGCATCCTCGTGCCTTGCTTCTCTAAGGTGAATTACAAGATAAAATTATTAACAAAACCCCTCCCATTTTTCCCTCAAAAACTTTTGCAGTAGTGTACCTTATTGGGAGATCATGAATTCAATAAATAACTCCTATCGTGCCATGTGTGCCTAAGTGAGGAAGCCATCCTGCATGGTCAATCACAGTAATTCATAGGTTTGTAAACCTGTTGCAATGACAATCTTACAAAGAGCAAAACCACATTCAGTGTGCAAGGCCTGAAAGGTGCTGCACTGCCCAAGTCTGAGACCTACATTTTCCTAGGAACAGAAGGAACAAGGAAGCATCTTACCTCTCTTTTGCAAGAACAGCAAGTCCCTGTAGCAAGATAGGTACAACTGTCTGATCCAAGTAGGCACGTGTGGGTAATGACTGAAGATCCACCTTCTGCTTTGATGCTTTCTCAGCATTTAGTTTCTCATTTTCTACTATCCTCTGAAGTGAAAAAGAAAAATGGTGAATAAACATTGGTAATAGCAGCCACATCTACTTTAAAGTATGTGTGCAAAGTACCCATCTCTGCAATTCGATGGCAATAATTCTTTACATCTTTTAAGAATATTTAACTGCACATCTTTCCTTGCACAAAAACCTAATCCTGAGGAACGTTCTGTTAAATTCCTATGTTTTGGGGAAACATTGTTTAGAAGTTGTAAGTTTTCTACAACAGAAGACATCCAATCCCAGTAATTTTTATTTCTACTTTTGCATTCACTGATATGGACTCTACATCACTAAGACAGGAATGAGTACTGACAAGAGTCTCAGTTACATGGTTCCTGTATGCATATGCTTCTAACACAAAATGCTAAAAGCACAAGGAATTCAGGTGGAGCCTGACAAAGGGGACTCTGCTAAAGTCAAGTCCTTTGTGATTGTGCTCTACCCAAGTACAGATGGACACTTTAAAGGAAACATATGCAAAATGTTTCCAGGTACTTTTTCATCAAAAAGTGCTCATCTTACACCATTAACTGCAGTTGAAAAGTCATACCCTCCTACTACCAGTAAACCAAGTGAATTCAATACAATGTACATGCATCTACTGACACAGAACCAATGTGTTATGGCTCTGTATGAGCCATGGAAGCTGAGGCATGGAGACAAGCAGTTATCAGAGAGATGAGTCTCAGAAGATTTAAGAATAGTTTCTGCAAAACCTTGGCACAGAATAGGAACTTATAATAAAGGGAGACTGAAGGCTTCTCTTTTATAAGAAGAGTAAATAAATGACGTAGTTAGGAAGTGATTGTCCCAGTCTACCCAGCACAGGTAGAGCCTAATGTGGATGCTTTTTTTGTGCCATAATATATATCTATATCCCTCACAGATAGCAATTAAAACAGATAATAATCATAAGATACTTTAAAAAAAAAAAACCCAACTCATTAAAAGGCTCATTATTTACTTCAGTACCATTTAGTACAATGGAAGTAGCACAGCAGAAAATATATTTACAGCCATTTCCACAAGGGACAGGTATTGCTTAGCACCATTGATAATATTATATTTTCTGAAGTTAGACTCAGGATTCAACTTTTTTTCCCCTAATCACAAATGTGACTTCCACTGCAACAAAATCTTTGTTACCTCTACATTTTCAGTGAGGCCATATTCAGAATGAGGATTTTCCGGAACCTGTAAAATAACGCACGGTTAGCAAAGCTAAAATGCTCCTTTTACACATATAATATAAAGCACATAAAGCATTTCTTGTAATACCTGTGGCTGTCCCTCCATAATCTGTTCTCCCTCCATGCTTTGAAAAGTGAAATTTGATGGACGTACAGGAAGATCTTGGAAAGCAATAAAAAAGCCGGTCAGCAGGCTGAGCTGAAGCCCATGTGAGTTAAATGATATTGCATCACTTGGTTACTAATGGTTACCAAGGCACAATTACAAGAAAGCAGAGAGTTGCTCCGTGCTCCCCCCCGCGCCAAACTTGAACTGGTTTCTCCCGCACGCAGAACCGAGAAGTGCCTTTAAGTTTCGCGTTACGTCCAGTGAAGAGAGGAGTACGGGGATTAGAAAAGACAGCACTCATCTCTCCGGGAAGCCGGAGCCATCCCTTTCCCTCCCTCCGTCCGTCCGTCCGTCCGTCCCATGCCCACCCCACGCCACAGCGCCCTGAGGCCCCCTCGGGCAGGGCCGGGCTGGGGGCCC
>VZTT01027089.1:17997-30146 GCA_013400855.1 Buphagus erythrorhynchus | reverse complement strand
GGTAGGGAGGGAGCGCCCGCGGCCGCCGCGGGGTGCGGGGGGAGGGCGGGAGGGCCCTGTGCCGTGGGTCCGCGTTCAGCTAAGAGCGAACAGAGCCCTCTCAGGAGAGAAATGCGGGCTGCGGACGGACGGTGTGTGCGGGGCTTGAGCCGTGCTGTGCCCGCATGCGGCGGCGGTGCTTTGGTCCCCGGCCGGGTCCGTCCCTGCCGCAGCCTCCAGGTGCGGGTCTGATCACAAAGCTGCGGCTCGGGCTCGTTCTCCTTGCAAGACAAAGTGCTTGTGTTTCTCCCTAAAAACTTACGAGCTTTTGCCGCAGAGGTCTGGGTGAGGCGATGAAAAATTGCGGGCGGGTGTGTGAGTGTAACTGGTCTTTACCAAGGCAGCCGGACAACAAAAGCACCAAGGACAATAATAAGGGTGCATCCTATAATGCACTGCCTTACAAATTATGTGAACGCTGAAGCGACGCTTCAGGCTACTTGGCCTTCAGAATGGTCATTTGAGTGGTTTGACTTTTAAGGAAAGAAATACTTACTTGAATTTTGGTAGTGTCTTTAAAAATATTTTTCTTAAACTGTTTGACATGCCTAGTCTTAAAAATCCTATAAACCTACCACTGTGTGATGAGAAGACCTTAATGAGGATATTTAGGGCTCCATGAAATAAAACAGAGGAGTGAGGGTTTTTTTTTTTTTGTAGAGTATTAAAAAAACCCAACCAAACAAAACTCTTGATACTGAATTTAATTTAATCATTTATTCTAAATGCAGCAGCATGATTCTATCACCATGCAAAAGGTAGGCCTTGGGGGCATGCTGTGCTGGTTTTAAAATTCTCTGAAAAAGTCAGAATGCTTTATTCTAAACTTTCAGTTGAGTTTTTATGAAACTCGTATCCTAGAGGAGGAGATTAAAAATATAGGAGTAGGCCTTCAATTGAAGCTGCATGCTGAGAGCACCATAGAAGCGTGGGATGTATCCTCCTTTGCGTTGACGATTTGGGAGTGGCAGTGGTATGCTCTAAAGGTGGAAAAAAACCTGCACTATGTGCAGCAAGGTTAGTTCAGCACAGATGTACAGCAGGAGAGCACTGAGGGTCGTAGGAGCAGAGCATGAAGGAAGGTGAGGTAGCTGAAAGCTTCGGTGTTGATGATGGTTGCTCTATGGGGAGTAGCAAAGTCTTACCTTATCAGGCACCTGTTCCAGTGTTGTGACCTTTAACTGTTGGTGGTTTGGAGGGTAAGCCCTTAAATACCAGTTTTAATCATGGACTTGCTCTGTAGATGTCTTTAGGGTGATCATGAATTAGCTGCACAGGCCATACATTTAGTAAGATGGTCTTTGCTGCTAATATGAGCAGTTGCACAACTGTTACAGCCCTGCAACTGCACTATAGTTCCACTGAGAAAGAGCTCCCTTTAATACACAGATTTGTTATTTGCTTATCTGATTTTACCGGAATACTTGTCTGTCTTTGAAAATTTTTTGATCTGTAAACAAGCTTTTTATAGCTTCAAGGAGAAAACTGTATGTTAGGCATAGTGTGTGAAATGGTTGGACTTTCTGAATTGTCTAATAGTCTGTTAATTATGTGGCATTTTTGCTGTTGTGGGAGCTATGCATACTTCAGTAATTTTGATAGCACTTCTGGTAATTTTGTATGCTTCTGAATTAGCGGGGCAATTATTCTTGTTATTGGTATTTTCACTATTAAGCTTCATATCTTTTCTTAAGAAGGCCAGTGTGGTGTGTTGACCCCTGCAAGCAGTTAAGTATCCACACAGCTGCTTGTTAACTCTTCTCTGTGGGACAGGGGAGAGCATAGGAAGATCAAAAGTGAGGGAGGGAAAAAAAAAAAAAAGTGAAAAATCTTTCCAAGCAATGATTGCCTTGGAAGACAGCCCCCATCCAGTTATTCATCTACCCAGGTTTTTATTAATCAGCATTATATTGGATGATGCAGAATTTTCCATTAGCCAGTTTGTGTCAGTCATCCTGCTAGTGTCCTCTCCCAGCTTCTTGTGTACCCTCAGCCTACTCACTGGGTATCTAGATGGGAAAAAGAAAACCTTGAGGTTGTGCTGTTCAGCAATACACTAAACATTTCTGTATTATCAACTGTTTTAGTCACAAATCCAAGACACAGTGTTATTGGGGCTGTTTGAGGAAAATGAGCTCCATTCTGTTGAATATAGCCAATAGCAACTATATTGTCAGTAGAGCCAATATAGCAAATCAGCAACTTCCAAGGAATGTGACATTTATTGCATTTTTAATGTCATAATCACTGAGAACTAGTCAACCATTCCGTGTGGAGTTGGAGCACAACATTTGCAAACAGCTTGGTGTGGTATTGTGCTTTTAAAACTTTCTCCAGTTAAAAGCTGCAAGTGAAATTTTAATGATGACCTTGGCATGTTTGCAGCTGCCCCTGAGAATAACAAAGCAATTCAGGCTTTGTTAGCAAAGGTGGCTGTAATCATCTCAAACCAGATTTTTATTTAGCTATAATCAGTATTAGATTTATGATTTACACTGCAGTCGAAGCTGTTTTTGTGGGTGGTGGGCAGAAGAAGCTTAAAGAAAAGTCTAAAGTGAGGATTGAAGTCATTCAGCTTGGGTGATTTAATTTATCTAGATTTGTCCTTAGCAGTCAGGATATATGAGGCTGGTGAAGAAAGGGCAGTAATGAAATGACTCCCACGGTGTGTGGTGTTGATGACTATAGGCAGGTGCTCTGTGGTGTGTGGTGGTAAGAAGAGCAAAGCATGAAATTACCTGCACAGGGGAACTTGCCAAATGTTACTGTTAAGAGATTTTTTTTTTTTTTATCTGAAGAGGAGCAAGGGAAAACCCTGAAGAGGATTCTAGAAATGAAATTGAAATATTTTTGCTAACACTGAAATTTGCTAGAAAATAGGTTTGGGACGGAAGTTATCAAAAGAATTGAGTGCAGAAGCATACAACCACTGGTGACTGTCACTTAGGAATAGTTTTGTGAAACATTATGTCATCTGAAACTAGAGTAATGATATCTGAAGGTTCATTGTAGGCATTTTTAGTTTTTTCTACCACTAGTAGCTTGCTAATGCTGATCAGATTTTAAATTCTAATACCTACTCTGTTATATTACTCTGTGGAAATGCATGCTTAGTGTGATATAATTATGTTGCAAAAGTATTTTTCCATATGCAGGCAAATATATTTTTAATGCAGAGTATTTATGGAAAGGGAGCAATATGAAGGAGATATTAATAGGACTTAAGTGGTTGACTTGCAGTCGTGGTATCACATAGCTTAGGTCAGGCATAGGCATGTTCATGGTTGTTTTTGCTGTATATCCACTGAGGACGTGGTTGGTAAGGAGGTGTGCTCTAACTCTGCTTTTTCTTCACGTGAAAGTTGGCACACACCTGTAATACAGTAGTTTCATAATAGCATAAACAAAGAAATACCCTCATGACAAATGAGCTGCACTGTACAAGAGTTAACCAGAGGAGAAGTGTCTCTCATCTCTCCCGTGAAGTGTCTTAATTTGTTGCTTTTCTTCTTGAGTTTCTGTGCTTCTGGTGTTATTTTGGCTATTATTAGTGTTATTATTGGCTATCACTGGAAGATTAAGAGGCACATCTCTAGTTGATGTTCCAGAAGTAGAAACTGTTAATTTCACCATTTCTATTGGGAGTGAATATGTGTGGGTGAGCTTTTTTATCTTTCTTTTTTGGGCAGGGGGAGGGGGGATTTATTTCTTTAAGGCAGATGAAGGATTATTCTTAAAACAGGCAAAAGTGATTTGAGTCTGGTGTAGTACCTGTTTTTGACAGAAAAGCTTATTTGATATTTAAATAGATATAAAGTTGACAGTGTCCCTTTAAGATTTTATTTAAATCACAGGATTTTGTTCAAATATCTCCTCCTCTCTCTTACTTGTTTTATGCAGCATTATATAGAACCATTCCTAAGCTTTAATTCGTTCAAGAAAATAATGGGCTCACTTCCTTTTTAAGCAGGACAAAAGGAACAAGCTGTTGAATGGTATAAGAAAGGAATTGAAGAACTGGAAAAAGGAATAGCTGTCTTAGTAATTGGTCAAGGTAAGCCAGTTTTGAGTTTTGTGGAACTGATTTTGGTTTGTGGCTTCTTTGAAGTGAGAAATCAATATTACTAAATATAGTAGGGGCTAGGAGCAGCCTGCTGTATGAATTACTTCATAAGGATCTTATTCCCATTTTAGCTGTAGGTGAGCACTGGTCCATTTCTGTGTTCCACGTTAATATTCTGGTCTATATCACATGCAAGTCTTCCTCCAAATATTTTCAGACTCTGCAAAATCATAAGGAGTTCATGAACACTGTTAAGTAAAACACATGATTTCTTATATAACAGGAGTGCCAAAATACCATTTTGATTTGGTTTGCTGAAGTTGACAGTTCATGTTCTCACTTATGCAGAATTTTATATTCCCTTCAGTATAATGTAAAAAGAAACCCCCCAGTTTGGAATGGCCTGACATTGTGTTTCTGAATAACTTAGGCCAAAATAACTGAACATTTCAAAGAAGGGAAGAAAGCCATCTCTCTATGTGGAAACATTTTAACCTTTAGAGTAGAAGCAGGTATGTAACCATAGAAATACAGGTGTAGTGAATACCTGCTGAGAATTTCTGTCCTCAAAATAATATTATAATTCTAGTAATAACAACCCAAATCACCTGCCCCAAATCTAAACCTGTAAGTGTTTTTGCAGACTTACATTTTGTTCCTCAGCTATGTTTAGAAGTATATGGTGATCTTACTTAGGAGACAATACCAGTGGCATTTGATAGAACCTGTATAAATTGCACAGTTAAAAAAAAAAGCTTGACTTGAACAGACAAT
This sequence comes from Buphagus erythrorhynchus, assembly GCA_013400855.1. NCBI lineage: Eukaryota > Metazoa > Chordata > Aves > Passeriformes > Sturnidae > Buphagus > Buphagus erythrorhynchus. The sequence continues at coordinate 25,270 of VZTT01027089.1, read as the reverse complement.
ATTTCTTAGGAAGTGGTGGTGTTAATGTCTAATTCTTTGTGTTTTGAAATGTAAAGGGACACAGTCAACTGAATTTAAATCTGTTAATTTTGTCAAAATGAATTCTTTCAAATTGTACTTGCCTCTCAGTCACTTTTCAAGCTTTTTAAAAATCTTTTTTTATTGGATTTCTGTTCAGAGAAATGCAGAGACAAGGGACATATTAGCATGAAATGTTAGGCCATATGCAAAGCAGTGTTTGGGTTCCCATGACTCTATAAGCACTAGTGGAAAGCAGATAGTGTAAACTAACTTTAAATTCTTGATTAAATAGGAAGCTTTAGAATTTATTTTCATTCGTTTTATAATGAAGTTCCATAGTGGAGGGGCTAGATAAGGGGTGGGAGGAGGAGGAGGAGGGAAGGCTGGGTATCAGTATTTTGGCACTTAAAGTTAATTTACTGAATTGTGTTTTAACACGGATTTTTCTTTGTAAGGTGATCAGTGTGAACGGGCTCGACGTCTCCAATCTAAAATGATGACAAATTTGGCAATGGCCAAGGATCGGTTGCAGCTTTTAGGTACCAGTTACAATTCATGACTTTGGAAAGTTTGTAATTATTTGCACAACTTCATTTAATGCATTCTTCTAAAATATTACTTTGATTTTTAAAGTGAAGGAGTCATTATCTTTGTAGGGTCTCTTTAGTTTAATTTTTAGTTGAGAGTAAGAGCTGTTGATGGATTTCGAAAATGGAATTTCATGACCCACTTTCAGGTATAAAAGTAACTGAGAAGTCTTTTTATTATAGCACACTTGACTCAAAATGAGGAAGTCTTGATTAACTCCTGATGGAGTTTGTTCAGGATTTTTCTGTTAGTACTGTAGTGAAATTTATGATATATTGCTATCATGAGTGCCAAGTGTGCTTCCTGCAAGTGTAACTACTTCATATTCTGTTGATTTTGCTGTCACTTACATTAACAATTTTCCTTATTATTGGTAAATAATAATAGTGATGATGATGATAATAATTCTTTAACATCATGTAGATCATAAGGTTGTGAAATTCTAATTTTCTTGATTCTTTTCTAGTAGTGTTCTATTTTAAAACTAGAAGGTAATTTTTTTCAGAAGCAGTGTTGTACAGCTTTAGTTTTATTAAAATTAAATGTTGTATTTAAGCTCTTAATAGCGTAAAGATCATCCCATCAAACAACAGAACCATGGCTCTGTGTAGTGCATCTTCTAAATTTAAAACTTTGAAAATGCTTTCAGTTCAGTCAAATTAAAATAAGGATTTCTTCTTAACTGCTCTGTAAGGGTGCACTAACCAATGTACTTGATTTTAACTTGCATATCTCTGCTTTACTCTTACCCTCTCTTGTATGGAGTTCTACTAACTCATTCTTCTAGGAGCATATAGAGCAGAGAGGAAAACTTGGACTCTTTTCTCCTCTCACACCTCGTGGTTCTGTAGTCCTGACTGGTGGTTGACAGGGAAGTTGTGACAACCCCAAGGAAGTGAGCTCCTTTTGTTTCCCTTGAGTTCCTAATGTCTTTAGTATTTTTTGAAAAAAAAAATCAAGGGGACAGGAGGTGAAAGTGGCATCTGTCTTTTATGCTTTAATACAGATGTTTCTTGGTGCAGTTTTAGTATATGGAGAAAAGATATTTTCCATTTACTAGGGTCACAGGCTGACTTCTAGAGGTAATATGAGTTAGGGAACAATAGAGTGAAAGTGATTACATGCTAACAATCTTTGATAAGGTATGGCTTGTTGCACACATCCTAGTGGCAAGTAACTAGAATTTCTAGAAAAAATTTGCTCTTCCTCAAAGCTTGAAGTAACAGTGTTTGTGTTTTGTGAGTAGTGCTTCATCCTTGCTTGTGTTGCTTTAGTAGTGCTTGCAGTGTTGATAAGTTGCTTACTTGCTGTGGTCTGATTGAAAAGAAACAAAGGATAAAATTCACAAAAAACCCTAAAGTTGAAGTATATTAATCTCTACTACCTGAACATGTGATCACATGCTATTTATTTGCTTTGTTGAGAGTGCAGATTGAAAGGTAAACAGATAGAATAGCATTTATTATGTTAGTCGATGTAAAAGAATGTTTTATTTTATTTTTAAATTATCAGTTTAGTACTTTGTTCTGCCTAGGTTCTTGTTAATTTTTACTGAGGATGTGCTTCATACAATGTACCTAAAAGTGAAATTTGGATATAAAAGGCGCAAGTGAAGTCGTATGCCCTTTGGGAAGATAAAAGATGTGGTTTGGAGAGATATTTCAATGGCTTTAAATCCCTACAAGTTTGATCAATAGGGTTCTATTTGAGTAATATGTTTATGCCATCTAACCAACTCTGAAGTATTGACAGCATCTTTTTTTATTATTTTTGTCTGTCATTTTACATGGATTTTGTAAAGATGTAAGGTAATCTAGGGTTGAATTCCATGCGCCATTCTAAATATACTTTTAGCCTGTTATTTTAGTAACAAATACTTGGAAGTTTTTGAGTGGTGTAAAGATCCTTTTGTAGTTGAATTAAGCATGAAGCTATTACATTACGCTTGAAGCTATTACAGTTGAATGAAGTGATTTTTCCTGTGACTTGAACTCGTAAGAGTGTTGTCTGCTAGCTTTATGGAATTTCTCCCTTTCTTAAGTCAGAATATGCCAGTCCTTTATTGCATTAGCTGAAAGGATAAAACAAACCAGACAATGATACCAAGTATTCCATCCTGCTTACTAGATGGAGATGTGATTGCAGACTGCCTGACTCAAATGCCATCCAGTCAAGCAGGTTACATTGGTAGTACATAGATAGTGGAAATTAAATTATACTGATGACAGCTGTCCCTTGAAAGCACTCAGTGTTGTTGGTTTTTTTTGTTGTTGTTTTATTTTTTTAAGTGTTGGTACATCAGTGTAAGTTTAAGTTGCGTGACCCCACTGGTGGGGATGTTGGACACCACTGGTGAGAGCCTGATGTCTGATCACACCCATGTGTTACCACTGTGTCATCACACCACAGATGCCTTTTAATGTTGGAAGAGGGTGGAGCTACCTACCATGGATGATGAGTTTTCTACTATGAGCCCTGTTTTCATCCTGAGTATAAATTATGTATCTTACTGTGTTTAAGCTGTACTGTGGTACAGTCTGAAAGCTGAAGTGATGTGTGTGTTTCAGGTCATCTCAAGGGGACTTGATTGCTTGGACAGTCCATTGACAATTAGCTGTCAGGGGACTTGAAAGTTCTTGCATGTGATTTGGTGGTGGCCCCCCATTTTTGACATGGGTTTAGGGTGTGTTGGTTGTGTGGTTAAACCTTGCTTTGATGGTCTTCACATACCTGTCCTCTCGTGGATGACTGATCACCCATGTTAGAGTCATTACATTTGATGCATTTAGAATAACAGGCAGGTATTAGTTTTCTACAGTCAATACACAGAACTTGGCAGCTTGTTGTTCCTAAAGATAGATGGCCAGTGCAATACTATTCAGTTCTGATGCTATTTGTATTTTACCTATCTGTGTTCTCTCATTTCAGAGAGGCTTTCTGGCACAAAAAGTGGCTTCCTGTGTATTTAGTGTAGCTTCAGTATTTTGGTTGAAGGGTGCATGTGACACATAATTCAAAAATCTGTCATAAGTATCCTCTTTGGAGGGTATTAATATTTCTCTATTTTGCCTGTATAGATAGAGTCTTCAGTGGACACCTTTTTGGAGTATTTCACTTTCTTGGAGGAGGTGGTGCTTTTTGCTTCAGGCTTACGTTGCAGGGTAGCATTTTTTTAGTCGAAATTAGATTCCTTGAATTCAAGTTCTGCTGTTGCCTAAATAAGACAATGGCTGCAGTGCTGTTTGTTTGGTAGGTTTATGTCAGCATTGTATCATCAAGGTGAAATAATGAATGAGAATCTGTAAACTTTCTGTCAGTGTCTGGAAAAATAGGGAGAAAGCATTTAAATGGAAGATGATGGTATCCTATAATTCCCTGGAATAATATTTAAAAGCTCAATTTAATTTATTTTTGATATTCCAGAGGATCCTACAGTTATACTGTCCTTAAAGAAAGATGATGTATTTGCTATTTGAAATTTTATGTGCAATACTAAAATGACATGTTAATAGGTAATGTGATGAGAGGACTCTGAATTGAAACTGGACAACAGTTGGATTATGTTTTTTCTTTTTTCTTTGGTAGGAGCTCTGGAGTTCCTGAATATGTGGAACTAGCTAAGCATTGATGGTTGTAATAGAACCCCAGTGTCAAATTGTAGCATTGAAGCAAATAGCATTTCTGGCACAAGCCAATTGATGTTATTATGGTCACTTACTAGAAATTTCATCTTCTTTGTTAAGCTCAGAAATGTTCTCCAAAACTCAGCTGATTATCTAATATCTTAAAAGTCTATTAATACTAATTTTGCTTCCTAAGCTTTACTTCCTAAGCTTTCTTTCTATTTGGGTTGCATGCACTGGGCAGGGAGTAGACAATTCTGCTGCCTCCTTTCATAGTGCTGTGTCCACTAAAGTAGTACACTCTCTTCAGTCAGTTGTACTAAAAGGATTTGCCTTACCCTTCTGGAGAGGAAAGCTTATGAGGGTAACTTCTAGGCTGTTCTTGTGTGAATGACATTTTTTTTGTTTGACTCTTCAAAGCTTTCAATTTAAAGTGAAGTAAACCTTGTGTACATGTACTAATCTTGAACTTTAGCTTTTCATATTTGCCGTTGTCTACCAAGTTTTCATTCTAAACCACATCTTGTTCAACCTAAATGTTATTAAGCTGTCACTTTAACTATGAGATGTAAAGATACTATTGAGGAAAGCTAAGCAGTGAGTGATCAGGAGCAGGAGGAAGAAGAAAGGAATGAAGCAGAAAGATAAGAGAAGGATCTGTAATAGGTAAAGAAGCCTAAGGAAGGAAGTGCTCATGCTTGTTGGTTGTACCATCTGCAGGCTCTGAATGGCACTTCTTCCTCCAGCCAGGTTATTTATGATCTTAATTGTGTAGATTTTCAGTAGAATTTGTCTGCTTTTGCAATATATGCTTTCATACTACCAGAGGACATCGCTTCTCTGCTTGGCTTCTCTTTTCTTGCATCTTCTTGGTAGTATTATCTCTTGCAGGGGAAGAGCAGAAGGAAAAAGGGCAGGGAATGAGAGAGCTTGACAGTGTATGCCTTGCATCCTTACAGACTGTGGTTGGTTTTTAAAACAAGAGGGGGGTGAGTGTGAAATAAAGGTGGGAGAGGCAGTAAAGGGCCCCAAAAGTATGGTGTAGAGGTTTTTAACTGCAGTAAGAAGAGCAGGAGTGCTGGCTGGGCTACTGAGAACAAGTAGTCCTTAACTTTTCTTTTGTGTTTGCAGCCATACACCTCTTTGACTTGTGGTTTGGCTGTTTCTTGTTACTTCTCAGAGTTATTTCTCCTTAATCTTTAGCTTTATAAATATTGTATTTAGGTGTTTCTGAAGTTAATCTTCCTAAAGAACACAATTTGCATTGCAACTTTGAGTTAATTTCAAGGCAATTAAATATCTAAATAGAGATTCAAAAGACATCATTGCAATGTGTATATGGTGTTCTGCTTGAATTTTGAAGGTTTCTGTAAAAAGTTAACTGGCTGTTACTGCTTAAGTGGAACATTTATTATGCATAGAAGTGAGGACTCCTTGCACCTGGTCAAAAGTAACACCTTGAGGAGAACTTTCAGAAATGTGTTACCGACATAAATATTTATTAAATTAAATTGGGTTAATCCTGAACATTGTTTTTGAGAAGTAACTGCAATTACTAGACTGGAAAGATTGTTGTAATTAACTCAGCCATAAAGGGTGAGTTTTAAAGCTGTTTTCAGTCGTTCTCATACTAACAGAATTTTCTTACACATTTGCTGAATGTGTAGAATAGATAGAAATATTCCTTTTATCTTTAACTATAACAAAGCCAAACTTGACATTTCTGTGTTCAACATACATAAATTTTCTTGGTTCATTTTTGGTTTTTGTTTGTTTATTTTGTCCTTTTTCCTCCCTCCCCCTCTGTTCTACTATGTAGAGAAGCTGCAGGCAGTTTTGCAAATTTCCAAGCCGCAAATGGAGGTCTATAATGACAGTACTAACCTGGCATGCCGCAATGGACATCTCCAGTCAGGTGGGTTTGGTTTTACCAGCACCTATTGAGGGGATGTCTCTCAGTTCCTGGTGTATTTCAAGGCACAGTAATGCAATAGTATATTCTGGCCACACCAGCTTTAAAATAAAATTATTTATATTTCTGTTTTTAAAGTCATTATATAAAATACATTCCATCCTTTCCTTGGCTTTGACAACACTGTTTTATTTTGTAGTACTCAGTTTTCTGTTACAATGACTGTCCTAGAATTCAAATCTATTTACTAAGACAACGTTTTAGAAAATATATCTCATGTAATATTCTTCAAGGAATTACATTAAACCTATTTTAGAAAGTGTCATTGTTGGATATATAGGTTATATGTTGTGCCTACATTAATTAGCTCTTCCTTTATGATATTGTGAATATGCATTAAGCAACTTAAATTTCAGGGGGTTTTTACATGAAGAAAGTGATATACAATTGAAATGAGGGGGGAATGACAGCAGCTCTTGCATTTTGTCAAAGAATGTTNTTTCTTTTTTGGCGTGTAGGGCGAGGGAGTGTTTTTAGTAAGAATTTACTAGTCATACAGTTTTTACTTAAAAGCAGTGTAAAAATGTGATTGTGCTTCAATCTGCCAATCATCTTGCTGTTGTTTTTCCTTTATACATGTAAAACAGTGTTTTCATATAGACAGCTCTAATCATTTAGGAACACAAAGTAGATGACAGAATTTCTTAGAAAACTACAAAATCAGTTTGCAGGCTACTTCACATAAGAGGACTGTTGTCACTACCTGAGACAGAGGTATTCAGAGGTATTGAGCCACAGGGCTCTGGCATAAGCTTCATTTTCTATCTGTGGAAAGTATTACCTGCCCTATTGCCTAATCAGATTGGGCCTTTTAAAAGTTAAGGATTTTATGAAGTATGAAACATGGTCATTCTTAGTTTTAACATAAACAAAGTGTCTTTTTGCCCATCATTTGGTCTAAAATTACATTGCTTCCTTTTATTTGCCTTTAAAGGCCAAAGTCTTTACATATGTTTTTGCTTCATAATTTTGTGTAAGATTCTGTTCTCACAGCTATGTTGTACATTTTTTATATTCCTGAAGTGTTACTGATTTGAGAGTCTTCATTCTTTCAAGATTCTATTTGTGT
>VZTT01027088.1:14745-72293 GCA_013400855.1 Buphagus erythrorhynchus | reverse complement strand
TTAAAATAATGGGAACTGATAAAAGAACTTTTTGTAATGAAGGTAACATCAAATATTGCTAAAAATAGATTAGAACATCAATATCTGTTGCAAATGGGCAATCACCTTGATAAAGAACTAGATCTCTACCACTACAACATTTTTTTCAAAGTTTGTCACAGAACACATACTGCAACAAATCAAATTATGGAGCATTCAGATTGAATGATTTCAGAACTTTCAATTTCCATAGACATTTGAATTACTTTGCTTTTTATTTCAAATAGTTTTTCACACTTTGAACACAAACTGCAACCATCTTGTCTCACTGTCCAGCTTGTTCAGCCATGCAGAACAAAGTCCTTTTCACCATAAGCAAAGCCACTATTCATCCAATAATTTGAGTAATCTCTCTGTACTTGTTCCACATTGGTTTCATTACTTTTGACCTTAATCAGCCAGAAAAACATACTCCATTTAAAATTAACTCTTCTTAGTACCTAACAACACTGTTGCCTACTTCTCCAGAATAAAAACAGTCTGATACATTCCTAGATCCTATTTGTTCAACTTGGTCTTATGGCTCAAACTCAGCTGCAACCAGCTAAACCAAATCACTTCTTCCTAATGCTCTACATTTCCAACTAATGAGCTCCTAGACTTTTGCAAAGACTCTTTGTAATACTTATGACAAGCTGCACTTTATGCTGTTTTGTTCAGTAATTCCAATGCCCAGGGTTGCACAGTTCTTCAGCACTGACTCTCACATGTAACAGGTGCCTTTAAATTTTGTCTTTTTCAGGCATTGCCTTTTTCTATGCAAAGGTCACTTTTCAGTCAGCAAACATTAAGAACAGTCCTGGAGAAACCAGCAGTATCACCCACTCTGACAACACCTCTGCAATACCCTCCTCACAGCCAGGATTACACATATCTTGCAACATATTTATTTTTATGAATAACCAATTCTCATCCACACTAACTGTCCCTTAAAGCTCAATAGAAAATGTTACTGTAATTCAAACTAGATAGATACAACTTTACCCATAACTATTCTGAGAGAAAATACAGCTTAGAGAGTATTTTTCCATATCTCACTCCAGTTCTTATTTCCAACCTCTTTTTTATGAAGAGTTATTCCAGTTACTGTAGAAAAGCATTAAAAACATTTCTCTTTAACTGACAAAAATTATAAAGCATCTCCATAATTCAAGTTCTTAAGCTTATTTGTGCAGCTGATTTTACTTGCAGATCTGTAATTTCTCTATGGAGCTCATTTGAAATAGACAATCATCTTTTAACACTTCATTTTGTATACTTTTCATGTCACCAAATAAATTTCCAATTTGTCAGCCCAGTTCTCATTCCCTATCAAGACTGAGTCCAAAATACAATAATCTGAAGAGTTTCAGAGATTTCTGGGGATTGCTTAGCTTGGAAAAAAAGAAGCCTGGGGTGCTGGAAATCTTATTGTGTGTGAATACCTGATGGAAAGGAGTAAAGAACACAGGGCCAGACTCTTCTCAGTGGTGTCCAGCAGAAAGACAAGATGCAATGGCCAGAAATTGAGTTATAGGAAACTTCATCTAAACTTCCAAAAATAAAAGAGGGGGGGGAAAAAAAACCAACAAAAAAATCCCCAAAAAACAACAACAAACCACCAAAACAAAACAACCACAAAGCTAAAAACCCAGCCTTTCTTAACATAAGGATAATCCTATACTAGATTAAGGCTGCCCAGGGCAGGTTGTGGATCCTCAGAGGTATTCAAAATTAGGCTGGATTTGGTCCTGAGCAATCTGGTGACTCTACTTCGAGCAGGAGGTGGACTAGATGTGCTCCACAGGTCTCTTACAATCTCAGCTATTCTGTGATACACTTCCTATCACATCAAGAATTAGCTCTGCTGGTAAATTTACTGCACAGAAACATAATTTCTTCAAATATGAGACACCATTGCTGCACATAATTTCTTTAATTTTTTTTCTTTGGTCAGACCAAAGAACAGAAATCTGCCAGAGAAGTTCATACAGGAAATTTTCCCACATACCCTGAGAACTTTGAGCCTAAAGGCAGTCAAAGTCAACAGCAGGCACAGTTGATGTCATTCTCCTTCACGCAGCTCCTCACTTCAAGAAAGCACTGCTAAGGTTTCTCTAGATCACCACTTGCAATCTTTCAAAAACCATTTAACATCTCTCTCTTCATCTCAACACAGACCAGTATAAAGCAGCTCCTATTTTTACTTTGATCCCCATAAAGCTAGCAGCACAGGGGGCAGCAGTAGATATATGTAAATTTGGGTAAATTCCACAAATTCTAATCAGCCCTCCCACAAACTTAGGCTACCAAAGCAGGGGGCAGGGNATTACAGGAAACAAACTGACCAGTTTAAATATCTTTAAAGAAAAACAACAAAAAAGAGTAACCAAAACACCCATATAAGATGGTTTTGCATTGGAGAAAAAACTACCTCCAGGAAGGAGAAGCCTCAAAGTTTGCTACCCAGAAGTTTCAACTTTCTCAGAAGCTCACAAGCTTTTGTTTTCAGCAAGATATATACACCATATATGAATAACAGATACAACACAACAAAATTATTTCCTGCAGTTACTGTGAAATTGAAATAAAACAGAGGCAGTAGGCAGATTATAAACTGTTTAATGGTTCAATAGTATCAATGCCTACCTGTACTTTCAAAAAGCAGCCAACTAACCCAAAAAGATAAAATATAATCGAGTATTTGGGTTTATGGTCTGGGACTTTTATATAAACAAAGAAAAAAAAAGACATTTTTAAGAAGCCTTAAAACTGGAACCAAACTTGAACCATCTTTCAGTCTTATTTATCAATAATAAAGTAAAATGAGACCAACTACCATAGTGATCTTATAATTATCATGAACAGCAACAACTGATTTTTATTTTGAGAAGACTAATCAGCAAAACATTGAATGAGAGGTACAAAGACTAGAACAAAAGCATTCATCTGTAATAACTAGGTGTAGAACTAAGATCCAGCTCTTTCACTGAGAATTTGTCAATTATAAAAAGTAACACGTAATTTTTTCTTTTTCTTCTTCATACACATTCCATATTTCTCACTTTCCACCTCCAATACTATAATTATTCAATTCATACACATGCTAGCATAAGGAAATTGCTTTTTTCTGGGAGAAATACAATACACCAAAAATACGGAGAATTAGCAATAGCAATACTTTAACTATCAAGAAAAAGGAAAAACTGCCACAAATTTGGCTGGGAAACTTCAGTGGGTTGAAACAGGGGAGAGAGGAAGCAAAAAATAAAGCTGTAAACCTTGCATCTCAAACACTGAAGGTAAAAACGTTTAGCATGAATCACTATGGCCTACTAATACTCATATTTATGACACAGTCCAACTCTCTTGTTCTGATTTCTACCCAGATTGAAACAGGGTGTAAGCACATTTACAGCAAGAATAAAAAATTTCCTAAAAGTTAGCCTATCATAAAAGTATCCCTCAGCCCTTGTCTAACTCTATTTCCACTTATTTTCAAGCAAGGTGCATTTATCTTACATTCAGAATACAAAATATTTGATTCTTTACCAGTAACACAAATATACAAAGCATGCTTCCAGATTTCTAATGAACCAATACCATCTTCTGGGTGGAATGTCCCCTGCACAAATCAGTCTGAAATTTTCCAATATTTTTCATCCAGAAACCTCCTTAGTGTACAACCCTAAAAGTTTAATACCAAAATTAATAGTTACCTAACTGTAGCCTGCTTCCGGAAAACATATTTAATTGGAATTTATTCTGAGCTTCTGAAGCTTCTCAGTTTTTAGTGCAACATCACTAAAAACTTTCATAACCTGTACCTGACTTCCTCCCTTCCATCCATTACACTTCTAAACTGTAAATTACTGCAATTAAAAATCCCTCCATGCCTTGGGCACACAGTGAAAACAACACACAACTATCAGCAGTAGGTACAGTATGGCAGTGAAACACAAGATGTATTTTAGACACCAAGAGAAAGATAGCTAAGGAAAAATGTCCCAAAAACAGTTTTAGAATTATCTCTCACTTGTTAATACTTGCTAAAAAGTTAAAATGCTGTAAAAATGACTCTTAATTAGCTAAGCTGCTGATAAAAAGAAAAATAAAGTAGTAGCTCTTTAGGGAAAACCCCATCATTATGACAAATGGCTAAATAAAGAATGCTAATAGAGGCAATTAGAAAGTTATGTTGCATTAATACTACTTGCAAAAAATAAGGAATATAGCGAATTTTAGGTTCTACAGCAATCCCATAATTAGAAGGGAGACTCTTCTTGCACCCATTGTATCTGACAGAAAACACAGATGTCTGTCTCAAGAAGCTGCCAAGCAGAGCAACTAAGAGTACAATAAATTTTCCTGATTCAAGCCTCACTTTTTATCAATTTACACTGCAGAAGGCTCTTAGTTCTATACTTATATAAAACCAGCACAGTCTGATATTTGTGCATACATGCACATGGAAACTTACCCAGATCAACAAAGAGTTTACAAGTTAAGTCAGTTTTGATTATATAGCTGCATCCACACAAATTACTACTTTTAGGCACACAGAACACTGCTGAATTAAACAGTACTCCACAAAAGGTGTATCATCACAAAAGCAATAACCAGATCAAATTCAATCACAGAATCACAAGACAACAGGTTGGAAGGGACCTCAAGGAAAATTTGGTCCAACCTTTCCCAGCAAAAACACAGTCTAGACAAGGCAGCCCGGCACCCTGTTCAGGCAAGTCTTAAAGAGTCCAGCGCTGGGGAATCCACCACTTCCCCAAGGTGATTATTCCAACGGATGATTGTCCTAATTGCAAAAAATTTTCCTCTTGTGTCCAATCAGAATCCTCCCCAGGAGTAACTTGTATCTCTAACCCCTCATCTTCCCATGTGATTCCTAGTACAAAGGCAGTCTCCACCTTCTCTGTAGACACCTTTTAAATACTGGAACATGGTGATAAGGTCTCCATCCTAGGCCATCCTTTCTCAAGACTAAACATATCCAGCTCTCTCAGCCTTTTTGACCCTCTTCAGCTGTCCACATCTTTTTTGTATAGCAGGGACCAAATTATTACAGGATGGACACAGTATTTTATATTATTATTAATTTATATTAGACGCTTTGTTGACTTTGTCCATCAGTGTTTTGTGCATCCTCTATTCCCCTTCCCACCCCACCCTCAAGAAAGGGAGTAAGAGAAGAATTTAAGAAAATATTGAAAATGCAGCCAAGATACATACTTACATTTTCTACTTCAGAAACACAAAAGATGCCACTATGTAAAAGATGACACCAGAGCCTTGCACACCACTCATAACACAAGGCCCGATATTTAAATGTGTTCACTACATCAGTAGCCTTTTGTCTCTCTGGGGAACAAAGATGCCAGCTGGCTACGAGGGCACCTTACTCAAACATGAAACTGGTACACGAAACTTGCCACGACACAGGGCCAGTCTGACTGGTCTATGAGGTTACCTGAAAGACACAGTCGCCATAAGCTGTATCTATTTACCTGTTCTGGAAGGCAACACAATGGAAATAGGTTTTCCTGACTCCTCTCAAACAGCTCCATGCATCTATTATACAGCCTTCAAACAGCCTTTGACTACAGATTGAGAAGATGCCCACTTCATTTTCACCAATTAAAACTCTTCTGTCCTGGCACCAAAGGGCTGAGCTTGTAATATGTCAAAGAACTATGACATCTGTATTCAGGATATTTTAAAGATTAGCCAAGATCATAACAGTCCAAGGATCTGTCCAGTATTTAAGTGCTGTAAATTACTGCAAAGTATTTGTCAAACTATAACATAAAACAGTAACAGTGAGCACAAACTCTCAAAAAAAAGAATCAAACTGGGGAAAACTAATCTCCTACACAGAAGCTGCAAATGGAAAGCAGGAGAAGCTAAATGGCCTCTACACAGTGCCTTTGATTTAGCAACACAATATTTTGCAGTTACCAAACACAGAGCTCACACAGGAAGTAGTTAAAACAGTTTATTGTAAAAGGAGAATGAGTTACAATAAGGAAGACAGTAGTACCTATAGTGTCTAACTACGAAAGAACAGCCATGCCAGATCAGAACAAAGGATCCTCTAGGACAGGACCCTTCTCCTGTAGCAGTCAAAAGTGAACATCTTTGGAACAGCGCAAAAATAGAAAAGTAAAGAGCAGTATTTCCCAAAACACCCTTCCAGTCTCCAGCAAACTGGTATTTCAGACACTTTCTGAGCCAGAAATTGTGCCTTTATATTAACAACCTTTCCTGTCCATTTGTCAAGTTCCCACCTAAATTCAGTTAAACTTCTGGCATTTCTTGAAGCAAGACAGCTTGAATATCAACGTTTATTTACATTTTTCATGAAGAAACTGTAGCTCTTGTACTGAAAATACAATGAAGAATGAATAAAAATAACTTACTGCATGAACACTGTTATTGCTACCAAAAAAAAACTGAAAAGGGAGGAAGATAAAAAAAGGGGTTTATCACACAGAAGAGACTTGTCTTAAAGATGATGGAATTTTTAAAGCACCATAGGAATTTATTACCATAAATTTATAAACACACTTGATTATTTAAAATACAGCTTCCTTAAAGAAGCTCCAGAAGCTTGCCACAGCCTTGAAATACAGGCCAGTCTGAAAATCAAGGTCATATACACTTACTCCGAGCCAGCCTTGCAGGAATCTCACACATTTCCAGGCAAACAGGCACTCTCCCCAGGCCACTTCCATAAGGCATGAAGAAGCAAGACAACACATCCTCAGTTTAGTAATTTCAGCTTCACTCTGCACCCTGCTTCAGTTTCAGCTTCACCCTGCACACTCAAACTCCTATCTACACAAAGCCCTTAACAACAGCAAAACTTCGAGTCCAAACTTAAACTGTACACACAGAAATTTAGGTCAAAACCCAACTCTGTTTTTATTCAGGTTACAACATGCCCACTGTGCAGCAGACAGCAAATCTCAGGTTTTGACAACCTTCCAGCGCCATCCTACATTTCCTCCACAGTTTTTCATTCCTTTGGCTCACTCTCTACCCACTCACTTTTTATGCATCACTCTTCAAACATTGATCAGACATCTTGTTCAGGGAGAAATATATTAATCCTTCACTCCTCTGCTCTACTGACACTACCGTGCTCACACCAAACAGCATTAATAAAGTGATGTCCCTCCAAGTGATTTTTTGGGGTCAAGAAGTTATTACTCTGCTCACGCAAGCACAGTGGCTGCTCTCTTGTGTAAGTATAGCAAAGAACGTCAGAGAAAGATGCATAACTTGTCACTGACACTGCTTCCACCGTTTGTGGCAGAAGCTGGTAGGTGGGGAGGAGGGATCACACTACAGAAAAAGAAGAGACAGTCCCGTGATTTAGGCAATTTAATTATAACTCAGAGAACTAAGCTCTATTCCTTTCTTCTACACTAAGAAAAAGTCCTAAACCTTTTTCTTATCTAAGAAGACATCACATATTTTATGTACTTTACTTTTTGAGCATTTATTTGGAAGTAAAATCAAAGAGAATCATGTACTGAAAACAGACCACTATAAAACCGCTATATATTCTGACATAATGGAAATGGATATAGACATCTTGAAGTGGGCACAGAAAATTACCGAGCAGCATTCACATTGCTCACAGATTTTATGCCTCTATCTATCTGCAGGTAGTTTGGTGTTCTGGGAGGTTTTTTTAGACTATTAAAGTTCACACTTGAGCAACTCTCATAATAATAGAATAAAAATCATGAGAAAAATAACACCACTTTGAAAAAAAATATTTGAAGCAAAGTCCTAAATTATGTGGACTGAGAATAACACTGAAGATCCACACATTTAGTACATCTAACAGTACTACAAACTAAATAATAAATCAAGTCAATAAAAAGCACAGGTCCTCAGATCATGCAGTGACAGACAACATCAGTACATGCATACTGATGGAATAATCTTCATTCTCTCACTTCCAAGCAGCTACAAATCTGACTTTTAAATGCCAAAGTGTTACAGATTCTGTCTCAAAGTAGGTAGTTGTCTTAGTTCCAATATGTTTTAAAGGAATAATAAAAAAAAGTCCAAACAATATCCATAGTCAATCAAGAAACCCTCATTTCTCTGTCTCTGGCAATCAGAAAACTGCTCATATTTGGAAGGTGAACTTGAACTCTCAACAGCAGGACCTACACAGCAATAAATTAATTAGCTAAGAGAGTGGGGGCCTACATAGGCTACAGGGCATCCAGAATTATGTATAAACACATCATTCATGCTATGCCTAAGCATATAACATTTTCAATTCAAATCCTCAGATTCTGCAAAGAAAAGAGATTCATGACTTAGAATCTTGACTCACAATAAAACAAACCACATTAAATCAATACTTAAACCAAATGATGCAATCCAGGAGACAAATTTGAGAGAAACTCTTACATGTCATTCATAAGTTGTTCCTTTGGAGATAAGGGCAAGAAAGTTTCTAATCAGATATGAGAAATATTAGAATAACAACACACAGATACCAATGACCTTAATGTTTTCCTGGCAGCGGTTTCCATTTAAACCAAGAAAAACAGGGGGGGAAGCCAGCTCAGTCAGCACTAGTTATTTCAAATATATAGTTAAGACACAGAACGAGCAAATTCCACCGCATAACAACAGCAGCTGACCAGCTCTAGGAATCAAACACAGGAGCCAAACACGATCCCCGAGCACCCAGCTCAGAGCAGCACCACAGACATGGGCACTGCAGCATGCGCTGAAGGTCAACATTTCCAGGCCCTGCTTGTACGGACCGGTTTTGCGTATGGTTCCCCTACCCACCACAAATTAACGGGGCCAAAAATCGCCCCCTGAGCCGAGGTTCGCTTAGGAATTAGAACAGCGCGGAGAACTCCCGGCCGGGGGAGGGGGTCGCACGCCGCTCTCCGCTCCGCTCCGCACGCCCGCAGTCACACGGCGGCTGGCCAGGACGGACAGACGGATGGACGGGGACGGAACAAGGCAGGGATCCACCGGGCGGAGGGACCGCGCCGGGCACCGCGCCAAGCGCTGACAGCACGTTTCGTCTCCATCCCGCTCCTCTGCCCCCAGCCCAGCCCCCGCGGCCGAGTCAGGGCCAAGAGGCGCTTTCTCCCCTCGCCCTGTCCCCCCAGCCCCGGGAATGCCCCGCTTTACACCCATCCCGGCCCGAGCTGCGTGCCCTTGGGACAGCTGCTCACCTGCATCCCCGGCAGCCCCGCCTGCACCGGGGAGTGAGCCATGGCGGCGGCGACGGAGGCTGGGAGGGAGCCGGGTCTCCTCAGGCGGCTCCAGGGCACGGAGCTGAGCTCATTTCCACGCTCTCTCACACACAGCACCGCCGTTCTCCTCCTTCTCCTGCTGGCCCTTCCCCCGGGCGAGCAGCGCCTGTGCACCGGCGGTGGGAAAGGGGCCGTCCCAAGCCCGGGCTCTCCAGGCCCCGTCACGAATGCAAAGGCGGCAGCGGCTTCCTCATCCCTCTTCCTCCTCCTCCTCCTGCGGGCCGTGCCGGCGACACGATGACAAACCTGAGGCGGGAGGAGGAGGCGGTGAAGGAGGAGGGGGCGGAGCGGCGGCGGCGGCCCNCCACACGCGGCCGCTGCCGCCCGGGGAAGGCAGCGCGGGCCCCGCCGGAGCTCCGGTGGAGGCTGTGGTGCCAGGAAAAGCCTGGCTTTCTGTCAGAAGCTGCAGAAGCCCCAGCCCAAAGTGCCAGCTGTGCTTCTCCTGTAGTTCCTAAGCGAGAGCAGAGTGGGTCAGCGCTGAGGTCTCTCCCACGCAGAAGTTCTGCATACATGCAAATCCCTTGAGAACTCGGCGATGTTCTATTCTTTGTTACAACTGGAATTTAACAGTTCGGTCACACAGCTTCCCATGTGCCATGGAATGCCCTAAGATTCTCTCCTTTCTCCACCCCGGCACAAAAAACCTAGGGAGTTTCATGAATGTTAAAGTTTTTGTAACCTGTCAGGCGGTGGGGCTGGGACCCATAGGACAGCGAGGGTCGCTGTCTTTTCAAGTGATTTTTTAAAATTAGGTGAGCATCCACTGCAACATAAGCTGCTTTTCATTAGATAATTCACTAGCGTTTGTACAAATCTCTTAAGTGCAAGAAACACTTGAAAATAGAAAATGGTCTTATTGACAAGTGGTTGGAACTTCCACTGAAGTTTTTCCTATAATTATGATATTCTTTACTGTCTTAAGTGGGCTGAGTTAATGCTACACAATCTGGTTTTCCTAAAACTTGGAGACACATAAACGTTCCTAAGATCTCTACCTCAAAGTATTATTCAGATAAAATTAGCCAACAGCCTTATGTAAGCAAATAAGTGTGCCCACACACAAGCACATTGGTTTTTTACCTGAGAAAATAAACTAAATATACCAGCCCTTGAGTACAGTGAAACAGGAAAGGATGATGGCTAGAAACTGCATAGAAGATTGAATTATTGGAATTCTTTTTTTCAGTTGTTCATGAAGGAGTTGATAATTTCCTTAATGCTGGGATGGAATTGAGGTTCTGTGGAGTTTGGTTTCAGGAAATATGAAAAAGTTGCTACTGTTTACTGCTATGTAATTTTCAAAGAAATATAAAGACTTTTCATTTGTGTTCTACCTCAATCAAAAACCAAATAATGGTCAGGAGAATCAGTATTAAAACTCTCTATTTAGATTGTTTTCTAAAGCATTTTTGCAATTCTCTTTTTAAAAAAAAAAAAAACAAAAACAAAAACAAACTGGTGTAATATCTCCATGGTTGCTACACTGTTTGCAGTAAGTTTTTCTAGCTTGCTAGGGAGAAAGTCAGGGGGTTACAAGTGAACCTTTTCCTTTGTCTCATTAATATCATTGACCTGTTGCTACATCACATAATATTAAAAATCCTCATTGAGAAAATGTCAGTTTTAGCATTGCCTATGCAGTTTTATTTTTGTTTTTTTTTTCTGTATAGTCATTATGATACAGGTTTTATCAGCCGCTTTACTTTTCTGCACTTGTACATTCAGTGTTGAGTCAAAATAAAAAAGGTACACAGGTTTTGTCTTCTGTATTATGAAAGGTATACAACTGTTATTTTCTGTCCATAGGTGTATTTATTGAGACTTAAGTAACTTTCACAAGGAATATGTACTTGACTTGTTAGAGGTGATTCTGGTTTATCCTGTTAATTCCCTTTTCACGTTTAGGTTGTAGATTCTCTAGCTCAAGGCACATAAGGACAAAAAAATTCCCATGCTGCTCTGAAGTGACTTCCACCATGTAAGCTCCTGGCCTGTGGCCACCATGAGGTCTTTCTGTTGCTTCTATACCATCATGGATTTATTTCATCTCAAGGCTTTAAAGTTCTGCATTGTATGTTCAACAAGATTCTGTGCCTGAAAAATTATGGTTTGAGCCATGGAATGAGCTCTGTAGGCAGATTTACTTGTCAAATGCAGGAAAACAAAGGAGCAGATTCAAAACTCTTCAGTCATAAACCAGATACCAGTCCAAGTTAAGTGCTAATGAAGTCAGAACAATGTATTAGAATGTCTAATATCTTGTCAGCTTCTAAATTTTATACTGTATCTCATGTTCTGATACACTTCCAATTTCTCCCAGGACCTGTAGAAATTTTTAAAAAGTAGTTTTGAATGTAGTTTTAAAATAATGAATGTGTGTTTGCTGTTCGTTTTGTACATGCTGGTCTTTCAGTCTAAATTTCAACTCCATCTCACAGACTAAATTACAGAAGCCTTTCAAATTTCCCTCTCCTTTTCTCAACCTTTTGTGGTTTTTTTTAATCTTTTCTGAGAAAAAAAGATTTTGTGTATCGTAGTCAAAAGAAAGGCTAGTCTTGCAGAAATCTTTGTTAAAAATAGAATGATTACATGTTATGCTAGCCAACCATCCCAATACAATGACTAAGACTTCAAAAATGAACACTTTTTATCATTAAGATGGTTCCCTGATGCATCATTTTGATGTTCCCAGCATTCAAAGATTCAATTTATTTTACATGTCAATGTCAGCTTCTCAATAACTGGTTTGCTTTCAATTTAACATAATACTTTGAATATGCAGAGATTTTCTGCCTTGCTGGTTATGTTTAAGCCATAAATTATAACATTTCAGTCTCCAACAGTAAGAAAATAGTTATGAAAGAAAAATATAATTACATAATTGTAAAAACTGTGACTGTGAACTTCTGCTTAAAAATACCTATGAAGAAAAGATGTTTTCCTTACTGACAAAGGCTGAAACTTCTCAAATGAACCATGTAAGGTCACTGGTGTTTTCTAAGATGAAAGGTGCACTGGGAACCCAGCTCTTTTTAAATTTATAATAAAAAATGTGTGACTCTTGCCTGTATCACAAAATGCACAGCAGCTTTAACAAGGCTCTTCACTAACGGACCTTTAAGAATTTAAGTGTTCCTAGGGCAAGAGGGAAGGTCCTCACTCAGGTGTCTAACTGACAATAAAGAGGAAAGAAAAAGACAAAAACCTTTCACAGTGGGGGTTGTTACCAGTAGGCTGTTGTGGGACCAATATGGGACCCATGTTGCTCAGGATATCCATTAATGAGCTAGGAAAAAAACTAAAGAAAATTGACAGTCTCACATTGCCAATCATCATGAGGAAGAAACTAAAACAAAGCCCAAGGAGCTGAAGAAAAATCTCAGAGTGAGTGACTGCTGAGCGACATGCCAGCAGATGGGGGTTCAACATTGAAAATGTGCTCCTTCAGCAGAGTAGAAGAATGTCAGAATATGAGTGCTGTAAGTATCCTCAATGTGCCCCTACAGAAGATCAGCTTTCTGGGAAAACTTTATAAACATGAAATACCTAAATCAGTGAATTAAACTCCAAAGGTATAATTAATTTTCATTTCTGCACACTGTATCATCCTGACTATGGTTCTCTTTTCAGATCAATGACCAGTCCTTTCGGCTTTGCTTTCTGGGAGATCTGCTCAAACAGCAACTTACTCTCCCAGGAATGAGCCAAGGAACCAGACAAGGGTAGAATGCAATTTTTTTTTTAATATGTTTAATGATAAAAAACATATTTCCCTATAAAGAACAAAAAATATCCCTGTGTTGTCCAGAACTGATATTTTCCCTACCTTTGGCTGTATATGCTCCACAAGATTAGTGTACTTCCAAACTATGCAGCAATGATACATCTACAAAATATTGGAGTTTTCTCTGTTTCCACCAAAATTTTAAAATTTCAGTTTTCAATTTCAGTTAGAAAGGGTGTGCCTTCTACAAGGTTCATGATGGAGCCTTTCTTATTCTCAAGATGCCATGGGTAACCCTGCAGCTGTGTACTTCTTCCAGCAGAGGAAGCCTGTGTAGTTTCAAAAGCACACAGCTTGCCTTCCACAGCTAGATTTGGCTGTGCATTTATTTTCTGATTCAACAAGCCACTTGCCAGAAAATGTTTTTTTCAATTACAGAAGTAGAGCTGGAAATTCAAACAATGGCACTCTACTTTAAGTCTTGTGTATGCTGAAGGGGAAAAAAATGGTTATTAAATTATGTTCCCCAAAGAAAAAGCCTTTTTTTCCTATGTTTAACATAGATAAAACATGCCATTTTGCGTATATTTCCCTTCCTGCAGTGATGTTATTCATGTCATTCATAGAAAAAAGACAGGTTTTTGAGATTCGTAATAGAAGAAAATTCACTTTCTTGTAGTACTGAGAATCATAAAAGATAAGCCAGAATGAGGCAGGAAGTGAAAGAAATATCTTGAGTGTTATATGCTGTTTATTAATAATGAGCAGAATATAAATGCCTGAAAGTATTTTAGTATTTCAGGCAGACAATTTAAAATAGATGGAGACCTAGAGCTCATTAAGCATCATGAGATTGATTTTACTGTCCTATGCCTCTGCCCCTGAGGAGCATCATTGCATTATATCTTGCTTTTTATAAGCCTTTTTCTTAGCCTCTTGTCACACAAACCAAACATATGCAAATGGAAGAAAACATTTCTTCTCTATCTTCTTCTCACATTTCACATTTTAAAATGGAGACATCAGTTCTTATCTCAGGCTAATGTCTGTGTAGACAGCAGATTAGCAAACTCTCTGGACTAAATGGATCCATTAAGGGTGACCTTTAATGGTTTGAAACTAAAATAGAGTCAATTTAGATGAGCTAGAAGGAAGAAGTTTTTTACAATGAGGGTGATAAAACACTGGAACACGTTGCTCAGAGAGATGGTGGATGCCACATCCCTGTAAACATTAAAGGTCATATTGGGCTGGGCTTTGAGCACCCTGGTCTATTAGAAGATGTCCCTGTCTCCAGCAGCTAACCTTTAAAGCTCCCTTACAGCCCAAACTATTATGTGATTCTGTGACCCTGTAATCTTGCTGAGACACTCACTTTTGACAGTCCATGTCATCACAGATGTGAAATGATTGCTTGCAGGCCACAGTTGTCCCAGCAGAAAAAGTTGCACTGTATCTCCTTGATAACTGGTAAGTAGCAGTTTTACAACTGAATGCACTACTTTACTATTTTAATTCAAGGATTACCTCATTTTTTTACTCTTCATTAATTTCATTATATGCCAGCTGTCACCTGTAAAGTCTTATGTTGACAGAAGTGTATTGTATTCATCTGTGGAATAAATAAACATATGGATTCTTGCAAGTACCAGTTGTCACTCTGGGGTATTGTTACCAAATGAAAATCATCATGATGTGATGGGTTTTTCAGAGTACAGGTTTGTGCTGTGTTTAATCCAATTTAACTGCAGTCTACTGCCAAAATGCTGATCCCACTTTTCCTTTCTCCCTGCCCTGGCTCCAGTCCTTGCATTAGCAATCACATGCCCACTTGGTGATTTGGATCAGTTCACTGATCCCATGGGAAATGCATCCACATCCTGCTGGATTAGTCTCCTGTGGCAGCAGTCTCTGGGTGTCACACAGCAGGGACACCATGTGTGAGGAGAGAGGGAGGGAGGCCAGCACCTCCCATTCTCTGGTAGCCCACAGTTAGCTCAGAAGAGCTAGGAGGTGAAACTCCACCCAGAATGTCCTCCATGGAGTGGGGTGGTGGCTCCAGCTCTGTCATACCACAAAAGCCACCTTCTCAGCTTGCAGGAATGAATGCTCCTGCCTGTGGTTTAAGCCCAGAGCTGTGTATTCATAGCAGTCTTCACAGAGAATGTACAGAAGGGAACAGTGGAGGGATGACTTTGCTGACAATAAACCTCTTTGCTAGGCAATCAGAGACCCTCAGCCTGCAGTTCTCATGGTCCAAATTTAACACCCAAAAAGGAAAAGCCAGAAATCAGATACCCTCAAAAAAGTGAGCTTGTTATTTTGGGAAGGTTTCTATTAGGCCATGAGCTGTTTTCTAGCACTTGAACCTGCCATCATCCCCACTAGGTATGTGTGGGCGACAGCTACAGCTTGTAACTGTGCCCCACAAAAATGCAGCTCCTGTGCATGTACCTTCCTACTCTGTCCATCATTCCCATTCCATTTAGCCTTCTAAAAGTAATTACCCAGTAAGATCCTCTTCGGCTCACCATGCTCTGGCATCATCCAACCACCTTTCACCTCCTCCTGCAGACCTCCTCTCATTCACAAAAATCAGCTGCAACCTCCCACTTGCACCAGACCTTTGGCAAGATCCCAGAGCCCTGCACTCCCTTGGCATCTACAGCTGCCAACTTAGTTTTCCTCCTATCTTTTTCATGAGAGTAGGCTTCCTGGGTGTTTTGAACTGAGTATATCTCTTCTACCAGCTGAAGCAGTGCGTACCTGATGCTTTTACTGCAAAGAAGAGCAGATCTTGCTGTTCCACATCAGCACTACTATTCTTCCCTTCACAGAAGCACATTTACAGCTATGGGCTGTAGACTTCTATTTACACTTCAGTGGAGTAGCAGAACTGCAGTCTTCCCATCCCACTGTCTCCTGACAGCAGAGGGATTTGCCTCAGCATCACAGCTGCAGAAGGCAGCTACATTTTTCTCTGTTGAAGCTTAAGTGAGGAAAACACATATAAGCCTTGAAACTACTGTCAAGAATTACCATCATGAAGAAATACAGAGATGACTCTCCTAGATATTTCATATACAGACTTACTTGAGTTAAATGCAAATCTGCACACTGAGTGTAGCAGAACTCATCTTGACAGTCTGTTCTTCCTGGGTAAGTTTCTAGTTTCTTATCTGAATACTGCAATTTTGTCAGACATTTGCTCTCAACTCTGCTCATTCTGCATCTTGGACCTTGAATATATCCTGCCCCAAAGTACATCTTCTTCCCAAACTCCTCAAGGTGCAATTCAGGACCTTCCCTATCATTCTCTTGAGAAACTCTTCAGTACCAGCTAACAGGTACTATGGTGATATCATACTGATATCAGCACAAAGATTCTCATCAACTTCACTGGACTGTTGATTTCTGATGTTTGTAGGTAGTACATAGGCCTCTTAGCCCATGGCACATCTTCCTTTTTACCTGCATATAGGTTGACACTATTGTCACTGACATTTCCTTCCACAAGCAGTTTTCTCAAAGAATGTAATACAGCCCAACGCTTGCAGTTACTTGTATTTATGAAAGGAAAATAAAAATTTCTAACCTGTTCCTCGCTATAGCTCAAGGTTTTACCGTGTGTCTTCACGTCATTCTTCCAGCAGAACCACAAGATCACATAGTTTTTATGTTCTGAGTGTTAAGCAAAGAAGCACTTTCAAAAGATGCATCTCTGTGATTTTTATACACATGAAGTGTTTATATTTAATGACTTGAGTGTTCAACCAGCTTCTGTAGAGGTTATTTCTAAAGCATTTCAGTTCAGCTTTAAGATTATATTCCAGGTTTCCAAAGAAGTCCATGTGAGGATGAAGGTGCAGCATCATTAGGGTGTGTAACTGCTCAAAGGCTGTCCTTCCCAATAACCACATCTTTTTTCAGCACTGGCATCATTTCATGTCGACTTAATCTGAGTGGAAGCCACACCTCTCCCCTACAGAGATCCTAAGATGAAGTTTCCTCTGCTTTCCATGGGGCAGACGCAGCGGAGGACAGAGCAGGAAGGAGCAGCCCCAACAGTCCTTGCACACAGGTCCTTACCCCCAGTCTGAAGATCTGGTTAGAAGTGCCTGAGGAGCTGACATCCAGTGATTTTCCTAACTCCTCCCATCCCAAACCTTTGTCACTGAGCATCTCAAACGCCCACATCAGCCCTTCCCAAATTATTCCAAGTATGTGATGCTTGGGTAATGCAAATCTCCTCTGAGCAGTCCTGCCTCCCAAGCTCTCCCATCCAAGTCACAATTCCCTGCAAATCCCTTCTGCTTTGACGACCTCCCCAGGACCAGTTGCCTGGGGCTCCATCCAGGGGCTGATCACAATTCTCTCAACCCTTACAGCAGCAGCAGCCATAGCCCCACTGGCCATGGATGTTCCTTGTTGTCCTCTCAAGGACTATACCCAAAGCTCTTTTCTTAGCATGTCTGAGTTTAACTCTAAGGTTTGCAGGATAGCTCTAAAACTTGCATCTGTATAGACTTGAGAAGATATCAAGATGAAAAGTTCAGTACTTAGGAGATGTCTAAAACTGAATGTTATTCAGGAAGGAGCTGCTCTTCCAACAAACTCCCTTAATGGACAGTGTCTAGCTGACATGGCTTCACCAAAAGCCATCTTGGAGAGCTAGGGCCCTATCAAATGCAGTGATTATGGCTTTCTTATTAATGACAGGGTGGACTGAGTAGTTGTACAACAAATTATCAGTCTGGGAAGCCATCCAGGAGGCAGGAATCTGAAATCAGTGCATACTCTGTCAGTCTGTCAGAACCAAATGCAGCCCAATTCAGCCCATATCTGTATCCACTTAAAGTAATGGTTTGCTGAAGTGTCTACACATCCCTCTACTTAACATAGTGCTGTTTTTTTCTGGGGCAGTTTTCTCTGGGGGTTAGTCTGCTGTGTCCACAGAAGCCAATTTTGCTCTGTCTGACTGACATTTTGCTCAGTTACAAAAAACCCCTAAACTTGCTTGTAACTTTGTTTCTTAGGGCAGTTTCATGCCTGCGGTTTGAGTCCTGCAGTTAAATTGGATTAAGCACAACATGAAGCTGTAGCCAGTGATTTTATCATCTTTTAGAGTAAGAGTGTTGGATGCTGCAGCACAACCAGCTTTATTTTTGTTCTTTACTATTCCTCAATATCAAAGTCTCTTTTTTATAATACCACGTGGATTTTGGCATTTTTAATAAGTTTTTAAAAAGTTTATAAGAGAAGCAATTTCCACCAATGTTGTCAGAGATTCACTCTGCTAAAATCCACCCAAATATTTTTATTTTTCTAAACGTACAGCAGCCCTATGGTCTCCAAAAGCGATACTGATCTATGTGTCTGATATGATACAATAGTGATCTAGGTACTTTCATAGGGTAATCTGAAGCTTGTGATACCTGCGAGCGAAAAGTGATTAAGTTAATGATGTGGGGGGGTTTTCTGGGTGTGCCTCTCCGTCCCCTTCCCTGCCACTGTATTTTTCTGCCACCTGGTGGTGGAAAATTAGGTCCTGGGGAGGGACCCCGGGCTACACTTACGGAAGATTTACCTGAGCAAGGGGTCTAGAGTTGGCAAAGAAAGAAAGGTTAAATAAAGGTAGGAAAGTGTCGTGTGTTTTCTATCTGCCAACGCTACATAGAGTCTGTAGTCACAGACTGGCGTTTCACTGCAAAAAGCCCAGTACGGGCAAAGTAAATAAATCCTTCCTGTTCCACCAGCTGCCTCAAGGCAGATAGGAAATGGCTCTGGGCTCCTCTAGTTCCTCCTGGTTCTGCCAAGCTCCCTGAGCTGGAAATCGGTGGCACAGAACAGCATCTTGGGTCTGCCCCCGACAGCAGGGGTGGCAGCGAGTCAGGGAGGGAGCCGAGCTCAGCACCTGTGTGCTGGGGGAGCTGGAGCTGCCCCTGCTCTGAAGCTGTAGTGGAGAAATCATGAGTCACACTTGCAATGAATGCATGAAATAAACACCTAAAACTGAAAACCAACCAAACAAAAGATGCTTGAGTTTCTGTAACTCAATGAGGAATGTGTTGGTGAGTGACCACAGCCTGGTCCAAAACAGGGGGAGGAGATGGTCTGTGGCACTAACACCTTGCTCTGCTACAACAAAGAATATAATGAACATTAGTCTCATATTCCTGGTCCCTGCAAGACAGCAGGGGCAGGTGTAGAGAATCTGGAGGTTCTCTCTTCCCACTCTTCCCAATTTCCATGCCCAGTTTCTTAAACAAAATCTCACCTACAATTTCAGCATTCAGCCAGGCCCTGCCACCCTGGGACATCCACGGCTCTAAATTGAGTACACTTGTGTAGCAGTGTTCTACTCCTACCCTCCCATGTTTGGGATCAGATTTCAGTAAAAATGCATTCAATATCATTAATTCACTTAGGTGGTTACAGAACTGGCCTCAGGCACTCTGTTGAACTGAAGTACTGAAGGAGCTGAAAAAATTGAATTAACCTTTACTTGAATTTTTTTTTTTTTTTTTGTACAATAAGACCTTTAGGAAATAGAACTTTCATCTAAGTAGAAAACATTTCCAATTTTCACTACCAAGGAAGGATGGTATGGCTCTGGGAGCACTGGGGCTTTTTGGTTTGTTTCAGTTTTTTTTTAAGTTTACAAGGCTTAAATAAAGTATTTTTCCAAGCTGGGAAAAGACTATGTTCAATTTAGAATTTAAAAAAGCCCTTTATGGGCTAAGATGGAAAGAAGCTCTGACAGGAACATACATTGCAGTCCTCTGAATCTCACAGGAGGAGGATAAATACAATTTCATATCAGCAGACAGCTGAAATTTCATCTTAATCTCATGAGAGTATTATTTGCCACTTACAGCAGCAGCAGCTCAAATGAGGGATTGCAATAGCAGTTTGAGAACAAGTGCTGTGACAGTGCCTCAATATTTCGTACTTAGCTCTTGCGTAATTTTTATTCATAATTTTATTTAGTTATGCTTCTTCCACAGTTTTGAATTCTAACTTCCCCTCACCCCCAAAATACAGTAATAGTGTTACAGAGATAGAGCTGTTTTCACTGCAGATATTCTCCTTATGAGTATTTCAGAAGGTCTTATGACCATTTTGGCATTGAAGGAAAAACCAATTCTTTTGTCCCAGTACATCTGCCAGCAAAAGCAAACCTGTCTGATTAGCATCTACAATACTTAGGAATTAGCTGGTGGCTAGCCAGTGTGACACCCATCTGCAAGAAAGGTCTAGAGGAGGATTCCAGCAGCCTGTCAGCCTGACCTCAGAGTTTAAGGAAGGATGTGAACCAGATTATCTTGAGAGTGATCACATGGCACGTGCAGAGGGTCAGACCCAGCCAGTACAGGTTTAGGAAAGGCAGGTCCTGCTTGACCAACCTGCTTTCCTTCTCTGACAAGGTGATCCACCCCATGGATGAAGGAAAGGCTGGGTTGTTGTCTGCCTAGAATTCAATAAAGCCTTTGACACTCTCTCCCACAGAATTCTGCTGGAAAATCTGGGAGCCCACAGCTTGGACAGGTGCACTTTTTGCAGGGTAAAAAACTGTCTGGAATGGTAGTGGATGGAGTTGCATCCAGTGGTGTTCCCCAGGGCTCAATATTAGGAATAGTCCTGTTTAATATCTTTATTGATGACCTGTACAAGGGAATCAAGTTCTCCCTCAGTCAGTTTGCAGAGGACACCAAGTTGGATAGGATCTGCTGCAGGGTAGGAAGGCTCTGCAGAGGGATATGGATAGCAGGGATCCATGGGCAGTGGACAATGGCATGAGGTTCAAAAAGACCAAGTGTGGGGTCCTGCCCTTGGGTCACAACCACCTGTAGCGCTACAGGCTGGGGGCAAGTGCTTGGAAAACTTCCCGGCAGAAAAGTACCTCAGGGTGCTGGTCAACAGCCAGCTGAACATGAGCCAGCAGCGAGCCCAGGTGGCCAAGAAGACCAGTGGCATCCTGGCTCATTACTTATTGTATCAGCAAGAGTGTGGCCAGCAGGACCAAAGAAGTGATTGCCCTCCTGTATTCAGCACTGATGAGGCTATAGCTCAAGTCCTGTGCTCAGTTTTGGGTCCCACATCACAAGAAGGACATTGAGGTGCTGGAGCATGTCCAGAGAAGGGCAATGGAGCTGGGGAAGTGTCTGGAGAACAAGTCCTGTGAGGAGCAGTTGAGGGAGCTGGGGTGGTTTATCCTGGAGAAAAGGAGGTGCAGGGGAGACCTGATCCCTCTACAACTGCCTGAAAGGGGGGTGCAGCCAGGTGGGGATCTATCTGTCTCCCAGGCAAGCAGTGATAGGATGAGAGGAAAGGACCTCAAGTTGTGCCAGGGCAAGTTGAGATTGGATGTGAGGAGAAATTTCTTCATTGAAAGAGTGGTTGAGCATTAGAATGGGCCACCCAGGGAGGTTGTGGTGTCCCCATCCCTGGGAGCATTAAAAAAATGGTCAAATGTGACACTTCACAATATCATTCAGTGGGAAGGGTAGTGTTAGATCTAAGGTTGGCCTTGATGATCTTGCAGGTCTTTTCCAACCTTAATGATTGTACCGTTCATATAAACACAGAGCTACTCTCTGAAAAGCACAGTTCTTCTTTTGCTCATCTTCCTGTCCTCTCTCTCCCCCCATACAGTCAGAGCAGCTGCTAAACTCCCTGGGATGTGGAATAAAGCCCACTTCTGGGGTTAAGGTGGTTTATGCAGAGCTTTGACTCAGGACTAGGAATGAGCATGGGAAAGGGATAATATTTAACAGCAACATTAAAGAACCCACTGAATTACAGCTCTCATGCTACCCTTATGCTGTGCTAAATTACACAAAATCCTGTCTTGCAGTGGTGCCTGGAGGAAGAACAGCATTGATTGAATTAGTGGGGAAATGGGGCATCTTTGATTTTCCTGAACCTCTTCCTGGTGGAGGAGGATGATTTTACTTGTTGCTTCCCCTTTGCTAATTTGTCTCCCTTTCACATTTTAAGGCAGGACCCGGTTGTTTTATTACCAGTATTGTAACCTGTGCACGATGGTCAGTGAATATTATGCTAAAGTACTGTGTCAAGCTGGGAAAGAAAAAAGTAAAAGCAAAAGTTAGTGGGTTTGCATTAAGATACAACAGCTTATGGTATAAAAACTAGGCACATTACCTGTATTCCAAAGGGGAAAAAAACGTAGTGTTAAAATGATAAATAAACATTTCACCTGGCATGGATAGAGTAGTAGGCAGAAGATGCTATTCCATTGGATACAGTTAAGAGAGAATTTATTTTGCTTAACTTGCATGGCAGAAGAAAAGCTGGCTAGTCTGCCATAAATAAAGCTGGTATAAAATTCCCTTAACTCCTCAGAGGATGGCAGGGAGCCAGTTGCTCCTGTGGCTGTTACAGGAGACCCTCAGTCCCATTGGCTGGGGGACATGCAGTATCACAAATCCATGGGAAAGGCTCTCCCCAGATGACCTGAGAGACCAAGAGGGGATTACTGCCTATGGGGTAACAGGACTATCTCTAACACAAACAAAGAGCGCCTTGCACTTGCCTTTTCAAACTCCATTTGAAACTGTCTTCATGGGTGAGTGACTCTATTCTCAGTGCACATGGAAGCCAGCAACTCCAGTGGGAACAGGGAGCACAGGGGTCCATGCACCCTCAGGACAAGCAGAACGCCTGTTGCTTGAATGTGGATGTCTGTGTCCTCACTCACAAATACCAAAATGGAATTGCTGTAAAATAGCCTAAGAGTATTGGAAGATGGGTATGAAAGCTGCTGAAAGTCTGGCCAGACTACTGGAGGGGCCAGTGAGTCCAAGCTGCTGGGAAAAGTGCAGGATGCAGACCCTAAAGAGCAAGAATTACTAAAACAACATGCAGACCACTGGCACTCCATAACATGCAGCACAAGACTATGGGAGCAGGTCCTGTTAGGCAGCAAAATTTAGTCTCCCCTAGCATAAATTTGATAAGTGTTACGGTATATTAAGATAGAGAAGACCAGGACTGATCCATTAGCTTTAAGTGAAGGAGTGTGTAGATAAAGGCAGTAGGGAGGTGGTATTGAGTTTTGTTAACATGCAACTGTAAGCCATATTCTTAAAATACTTTTCTTATTTTGTTATAACACAAGTTTTATTGCTCTTGCTTGTTCCAAAGGTCATTTGCTGTTATCAGTTTACCTGAGTGGAGACTTCTGATATTGATTAAAGACATAACAAGAGTTAAATGGGTAGTTAACAGGCAGATAAAGCATTATATTACAGTGCACATCCAAGTTACTGCCACTTGGAACACAGACAATATTTTAATCTGATCACTGCCAGAGCTTTGCTCCCATTATCTCTAAGGAAGTACAAAAGAATTTAAGGCACATGTGACCTGCTGTTTTCAAGTAACAGTGATGTTAGAGAGATCATGCAGAGAGCTTGGCTTCAATTGCTGTTTCTTGACAAGTCTTGTTTCTTTCATGATATAAAACTGAAATACAGTATAAAAATATATCTTTTCAAAGGGTTCAATAGTTCCAAGTCTAATTTCAATATTCTAATGCTATAATATTTAAGATTGAGGTACATTAAGAGTGCAAATTCTGCTGAAGTTTCTCCAGGATACCACATTCAGTACGAGACAGACTAGTATTTTCCTCTTGCTTCCCTAGAGAGGCTGAGCTTTAAGTTAAAACAGTTTTGCTTAATGTCTCCCACAAGACACGTAATCCAGAGGTGTTATTACTGATACCCTGACTCTTCTGACTGCAGGAGAGAGAATGGGATTTCCATGATTTACAAATACTCCTTGAATACAGCTTTTACATTCGAGAATCAACTTCAGCTTCCTTTCCATTGTCATCTTGATCCTTCTTTTCTTCCTTTTCTTCCTTGCTGAACTGGGCTTCAATCTCATTTGGATCAATATAGGTATAAAAAGAAGCCATGATAGCAAAAATGACGCAAACTAGTAACAGCAGAGCAGCAAACAGCACATACTCTGCCCACTGTAAAAAAAAAAAAAAAAAGTGGAATTTATCACAAATAATCATTTGTCAAGAGTATTACATCATTTTAGTATTTTCAGGAAGTAAACTTAGAATGTGAAACTGAGTATACATAACAAGTATCATATGGCTTACAGGACTAATTATTAGTGCGTATAATACATATTAAAGCAACTCAGAATTGAGGCTCTTTCAGCCGTTCTATCTTCACTGAAAAGACAAAAATTCTGTGAATGCTGAAAAATTCTGCAACATCCTTTTCCTGGAGGAACTGGGAATTGAATGAAAGACTGAGAAGGCAACTCAGCCCCTTCCTTTTGCTTAGATAATCTCACTCTAAACCAGGCTGGCACTAATTCTGCTTCCACTTAAAATTTTTACAGCTGACCTAGTGACCACAAATGTGGGCAGAGATCAAGACGAGAAACTCTACCTGAAAAGCCTCAACATCTGTTTCATGCTCTTTCTGATTTAATTTAGCTGAAACTGGGGACTGCCAGAGCTGTTTCAGAGACAAGCTCTTCCCTCTCTGAGAGAGCCATTTTAATTCATTACAGAGCACCACTAATAACTCTTTCTCACAGTGTAATATAATAGCACATCTACTGCTTGCATGCTTACCTGCTTGTCAATTGTGGATGCCCCAGCCACGATAAGGACAATTATGTTACCAACAGCCACAGTCAGCAGCCACCCTGCCTGCAGCACTGACTTCATGTTAGATGGGGCCTGTAGAGACAGACATTTAAGTTTCGGTGGTGTCACATATTTTCTGATGCATTTACTGCATTTTTTACCTTACAATAAACACTGTTTCTCTGCAGGGAAGAGGATTTCTTGGTTTGGTAGGTTTTGGTGGTGGTTGGGGCTTTTTGTTTTTTTTTTTTTTTTACATTAAAAATTGCTAGAGAGCTAAACTGGTCTGGAGAAGGCTTTGAGGAGCAAGAGACCACTAGCACACTAAATGTAACACCTTTTACTTTACACACACTGAGTAACTAACAGGTGTATTTTGCATCTCAGTAACACGTGGCACACATGACACGATACATGACACTTCACCTAGAAAAATCACACCTTACAACATTTCCATCGCTTCAGTTTCTAGATTCAGAAGTAAGAGCTAATAAACTGGAGTCAGAAGACAAAGGAATTAAAAGTGTATAACTAAACACTAATAAAAGGCTAACTAAAAGGCTGTATGGAGTAAACTGGAGTGGAGATAGTGCCAGTACTTCCTCATTTTATATTTGAGAGCTCTCCAGTTTGGTTTAATAGCAGCAGTATAGCTGCACTTATTTTCAATGGAAAGTCACATGTGAGAAGGAAATTTGAGGACTGGTAGTCAAGCCTTCAAATTATGCAATTCATCATAGCTTCACGGAAAACACCAAATCCTAGTGAAACAGGGCCAACTTGCATCAGCCTATACAATCCTTTAAGGAGCTGTGAAGGACATAGCTGATCAAAGCAGCAGCACAGAACCACCACTTAAAAGCAATAGATCATGGAAGATCTTAACTTGCACCGAGATTCTTAACACTAGAAGAATACCAACCTGTGAGTATGAAAACTCCAGCCCAGTGACAGAGAACAACACTTCTGCACATGTCAGAAGAAAATACTGAGGGATCTGCCACGCCATATGGACTGTATTTGGTGCAATATCTTCAAAGTATGTTATTCTAAGTTCATTTTCAATACACTGGAAATTAAAATAGCTTGTTAGGAATAATGAGTGTGCACAGTTAAGGCATTCCTAAGCAGTTCTATAATCAAATAGAAAGTTCAGAGTAAATAACAAATATGATGCACATATAATAACAAATATGCTTGTACATGAAGCACTGCATACCTAGTTATAAAGTATGGCTTTTTTATAGCAGACTTCATGCAAATCTGTAGTGTCTAACAGGGCTAAACCTTTAAAGTCATTAGTGGTGATCATGAATTCTTGAATTATGATATTATCATAACCATCATTATTTTTATAGTTAACAATAGCTTTATGTCCTGTTTAAAAGACCAGAATTCTATCATATATATGATTAAAGACAAGAGGAATAATTCTACAAGTGTTTTTTTAAATTATTAAAGTGTCAACATGGAAAGTAATTCTATATTGTCCATCCAACAACAGTGGCAACTCACAAAATCAAGTGAAATGGTATAGGCACTGCCATATCCAAATTTCTTTGAAACAACTGTACAAGCAGTCTGGGGCATTGAAACATTAATGGTATATGACCTGAAAAAGAAACAACACAAACCTCACAGTTCAGACTACAGGTGTAGTCAATTGTGTGTATTACATATTAAAAAAAAAAAGCTCTGTGCCCTTTTCCCAATGACAAGCGTGTCTAGGAGATGAAATTAGGATAAAGGAAAACGCTTACCTGTCTGGTTTTGGAACGACACTGTAATTAGTGACAGAAAGAGGATCCAGTTCTCCAAAATCTGTGTCCCCCATAGTAACATTGACAGTAAAAGGCAAATTGTTTATGAACCTTTAAAATGGAACAGTGATTAAATACTACACAAAACATGCATAAATCAAAGAATACAGGTTTTACTTTTAATTATATATTGGCAGCACAACAAGTATTCCATTTAATGTCTTTTTTTTCATCAATTAACATTTTGGAAAGAACTCTAAGTCTCCTAGAAGTGTAGCTAATACAAAAAGCCAGTTAGACTCCCATCAGCCCACTGCCTTAGGAGAACATCAAAAGCGAGCTGCTACTACAACCAGTAGGTAATGCATCTGCAAGTGGGAGATGTAGAAGAAAAGCAGAGAGGGAAGAAGTAAGAAGATACCTCTTATCCAAGATTAAAAAGGAGATATACAAATGGCATGTTAATCCATGCCATTTGTCCAATTAAAAAAGTCTAGGCAATGCAACGAAGCATACACTTCCAATTTTAGCTAAATTTTACCTAAATCAGGTGTGCAAGGTAAGTGAATCATGACTCAGGTGTGCAAGGTAAGTGAATAATGACTCAGAAGTTATCCCATCCCCTAAAACATCAAGTGACGTTTTCAGCAAGAGGTGAGTTCCTACAGTATAGAAAACTATACTTCAACAAGAAGAGTCCACCCAAAGACAGATTGGAGAGAGAGTCACACTGCTGTCAAAACTTAGACACAAAAAAAACCTCTACCTGACAAGACTTCTTCCATTTTCTGGTTTTGACGTGATGTTGTCCCATATCTGGTGGAAGAGACCATTACCAAAATATGTCACTGGCATCAGAGAACAGCTTAAATATGCACTACTACCCAGCAGTGGGAATTAACAGAGGCTTCAGAGCAGGACTCCAGACTTTCCTCTTTAGGATCCTACTAGCACATATATCTGCTAGAAAACACTGTATGACCACACACCTAAGTCTTGGTGAAAGGGTAGTGTTAAGATACATAACAAATTGGTAATTTTTTTCGAATGGACATCCTGGTGTACTCTCTGCAGCTCACCAGTCTTACTGGTACTGCAGAAACAAGGAGAGACAGGAAACTATCCAGAGCTTATCCTCTCAGCTTCACACACTCCACATAGATAGTTGTCAAAATATTAATTTATATCTTAAGAAATAAGGAGACTTACCAAACTAGAACTGATGTTTGTTGTATCCCATTTAAAAGCCAAAGTGTAGCGTTCTCCCTCTAGCAGATCCAAAGGCTCAGTTTTATTTAGATCTGCAGCAGTTATGTGTAATGATTGCAGCTCAGAAGCCTCAAATGTCATGTAGCCAGTCTACAAAGATAAATTGCCATGGATTTCTGTACAACTGCATACTTTTTTAGACTTCTGAGGGAATGTTACAGGCTTTGGGGAGGGTCAGAAGTTTACATGTGTTACTTCTGAAGTGCCAGATATCATGAATGTTCCCTAACTTTCATTTTCAATCAGTTTTTTTACATCAAGCATTCATTCCATTTGATCATTATTTTGTATTAATTTAATTTGTTAC
Organism: Buphagus erythrorhynchus; assembly: GCA_013400855.1. Taxonomy (NCBI): domain Eukaryota; kingdom Metazoa; phylum Chordata; class Aves; order Passeriformes; family Sturnidae; genus Buphagus; species Buphagus erythrorhynchus. The sequence continues at coordinate 44,254 of VZTT01027088.1, read as the reverse complement.
ACAAGCTTCAAAGTTACATGAGCTTCCCACAAGTACTAAGGAATAGCTGTTATATTTTCCTGTTTCTTGCTCCAGATAAATCAGGCTTACCATAACCACTGAGTAAAATTCTATTTAGCCACAAAGGTAGCACTAGCATAAGATGCAATGCAGTATTTTCCAAAACGTAGAAATGACATGTTTTAAATACTCACAACACAGTTAATCAACATAAAATACGTAAGCCATTAATAAACTTGTTAATGCTATACTAAAATAGGCCCTTTGTTTTATAGGATTATCAAAAGCATTTTATAATCCACATCTGGACGATAAAATGTCTATTATAGGGAATAGAGCATTCTATACCATTCATTTTCAGCTATATACCATGGTTACATCAATTCCCTGTCAGTATACAGTTTGGGTGCCCTTATCTTCTCCTCACAACTCTCTTTCCACATGAGGTGAATCTGGAGGAGCTTGCAGTAAGATCTCTCCTCTTAAAGGGAAAGAGAACTGCAGGCTATCAGAGAACACACTTTCTAAGATCCCTCATCAAAAACATCCATCAGAACCACCACATTTTGCTGTCAATAGAACTACCAATGTTGTGCTATATTAGAACCTGAAAAAGTTATTTGGCAGCAAAATCTGAAGCTTAATGTGTGGTATAACCACAGAGGAAGCTCCTGTTCAGGTAAATCATCCCTTACAGTAATGGCAGTGACTCACTAGAGCTGAATGTACATTTACTGAAGGAAGTTGCTTTTAGGAAATGGAATCTTTTAAACAAGAGAGAAATTTTCCAAGTCACTGTTCCAAGTCACTGTTTAGTTTATAAAAGTTTCTTGGGAAAAAACCTACTCTTGTCAAAAGAAAGTAGTAATACTTCAAATAGTGACAGTTACCATTTCTTCAATCACTGTATTTCAGTAACAATTCATTCCATAATATAAAAAAAAACCCCAAAACATTAAAATTATTAGAGTAACAAAGTCCTAGAAAATAATCAATTTTGAGCCATTAGTTAGGAATGACTCTGACTTACTCCATTAGATTTTTTTTAGCTGAATTAATTATAATTTTTTTTTAATATTTCACATCTGTCCTTACTTACCTCCTTTTGAGGTAATACATGCACACTGCCAAGTTGAGGCTGGAACTGAACTGTTGCAGGAATTTCACCCACATTGATTAATTTGATTTGAGCTTGCCTAGCTGCAGGGAAAACTGGAGAGGTTTTCTATAGGACAGAAAAAAAGTAAAATCAGTGCCCTAAGTCACATGGAGAAATTACTATAATTACTGAAATCTTTATTATTTCATGTTGAAGATTAGCATTTGCCTGCTTATCTGTGATTATCTGACAGATGAAACTTGAATCAGGTTTTGTTACCAGTCTCACAAGTTGCCTTAGGAAAGGAGTCTCTCATCCACAACAGGCACCTCTAGATAGCTGTTCAGACCTTGGGATGCAATGGATCGCCCCCCAGAGGTGTTGCCAATATCCCAGCTACAGGGGAAAGCTTCAGCAGGTTCAGGCCTGGCACCTCCCTTTGGGGCAAGGAAGGTTAGGGGAGACAAATCCTTCCTTCAACAAATGTCGTCTTTGCTCCTGCTGTGATGATGCTTCCCAGACTCTAACACTTCACCTCCAGTCTAAATATCAGAAGAGGTCAAATATACAAAGCAGCCCTCTGGTAGGCCAAGTAAATGTCTCGTTTTCAACTTGTAGTTTCAGTTTGAAGATTGAGGTTGCCTTTAATGCATGATTTGTATTAACTGCAATGTGATGTTTTGCAGGATGGTGTTTGTTGCTAGATAATTTTACTATGCTAACCACAGTATTGCAATATAATTCTCCTCCCTTGACTTCTATGCTTAGATGATTGGCTTCAGATTTAGGGGTCTTGGTTCATTTTCACCTTAAAAACACCTTTTTTTTTTTTCCTGAAATAACAGTTAAATATTAATAGTAAATACCTGCATATGGCTGAACTTACATCTATTTGCACTTGCACAAGGGCAGCAGCAACAAAAGCCAAAGAGCCAAGGAACATCCCCACAGTCATCTTCCTCAGGGGCCTAGTACAACAAAAGACATGTGAGGTTTAAGAGAAATGCCAATTCAAAGCTTCAGCTGCTTGTTTTTTCTTTCCACTCTAGAAAACTCAAATGGCCACAGCTACCACACTATCACCATTTGAAGGGCTGATGCTATTACAGAAAGTGTTCTGCTAAGCTGGGTACCTCTCAGTTCATATTTACACTATCAGGAAATACATCTTTCCTGCAGCATCTTAATAACCCCTTACATCTGCATCTGCTGGGCTCAAACATTGACTGATCACAATTATTAGGTTCCTGAAAAAATCTGTTTTTGCAGGAAGAAAAAACCCAATCCAATACAGCTGTTAGCTGTAAAACAAGAAAGAGACAAGAAGATATGCCTTTAAAAAAAGAGCAACAGCTTGTATCCATATTGCTATGTTTAAATAAGATTGAACAAAAGCTATCAGGGAAATTTGTTGAATCAGGAAACATCTACTGGCATGCAGTTAGGACAGATTTAGGTATATATTTAATTTGTGGCATCAATTATCCAGTGTAGAATATCCACAAATGAATGACAGCTTTTCCAGCACAGCATAGACCCTAGATTATTCACAGCTATATGGAAAAATAGCACTGCACCTTAGCTCTCTGAAAATTGTTTTAAGAACTGTATTCTCTTATGCCTCTCCAAGCACTATGGCAACTGCTATCCACTTCATTAGCAACATTGAAAAATAATGTGTAATGCCCCCAAAGCTCCACCTAGAAGTATTCAGTGAGCCAGACTCCCAACTGAGATGGAAGGGGAAACATCTTGTGTGGCAGTTGCTTTTAAGCCCAAAACATGACAAATTCTAAGGATGTATGTTGTATTTCTACCTCCTAATCTTCAGGAGGGAGAGGGGGTAGACGTAGGGGATATGGAAAACAATCAAGATCATCTCTACTGCAATCAAAATATTTTGTCCTTAACTGAGAAACATTGTTACTCTTCTATTAGGTTCTCCTCTTCTAATCTGTGATATCTCTACATATCATTTGCAGTATTCTGGGATTTTTATATTTGAATTTCTTTAAAATATTAAACCATTTTATATACACTTCTCTTTCATCCTTAGCTGAATGCTTGCTCTTTTTACATTACGGCTGGAAGAGACAGTTAAACAACCACTAAAATGAGCCTTTGTTGAAATCAGATAATACATCAACTTACGTAAAATTCAGCTTGCATTTCTTGATTAAAGGATAAAGCAAAGAATCTACAACTGGGACCATTACAACAATCAGGATTGGATTCACAATCTGGGGAAGATGAACATGAGAGAAAAATTAAGTATTTTTCAAAGTGCTTTTTATAAGTAGGGGCAATAGATATATAATCTTTCAGAAGAACTTGAAATTTCCAGATAGAAAATTAACACACCTGCATTTGGTCTGGTTGAATTTGAAAACCCTGGTGAAGAAAAAAAAGAAATAGTTTTTAGTATTGTGACAATAAATAAAATGGGTCTGAAAAGTGTTAATTAAAGGAAAAATGAATAAAAAGTAACCTACAAAATCCCCATTCATTGCTGTGGCTTGCAGTGTCCATCTTGACCCCTTAACAAGAGAAGAAAAAATTAGATGTCACAGTAAATCAATGTTCTAAAGTTCCTTTTGAATTGTTTTCGTAAGTGAAGTGTTAGAAAAGACATGCAATACAGGAAAAAGTAAAGCTAGCTTGCTATGTTAGTATTCTTACTTTGCAATGTAAACCTTTGAACAAAGTGAGCCTCATGGTCCATTCCACTTCATTTACTTGTTTAGTGAAATACAGCAGAAAATAACTTAGGTGCAGAAATCAGCTGGAGAGAGGGCAGGGCCATCCTGTGCAGGGCACTGCCATGTGCTGGGCACAGAAGCCACCCCAGGGCCCGTGTGCCACCAGCCTGAGCCAGAGCAGCCCACACGTCCCACGCATCCATCCTATCCTTCCTTCTCACAGCCCAGAGCCAGCAGACAAGCCAGGGCTTGATCTGCCTGGAGCCCTCTGCCCCAAAACCCTGCCTGTAGCTGGCACAAGTGGAACAGACTTCAGGCCTGAGCCCAGGATGAGACAAGAACACTAACGCTGCATCTGTGGTGTGAGCCTTCAGCCACCCACAGCACAGCGCTGGCTGTGTCATACCCATGGCATGAGTACTGAGCCCTGAATTTCATAGCAGAGCTGTCTGGACCAAACTTCCTACCATCTGACTTGGGTAAGGCTTTCAATCCCTGGTTCTCTCAAGCATCTTCCTAAATTCATACCTCACTGCCTAACTATGAATGCTGCTTTTGTGAGTCTTGAGCACCCAGTCCACCAAATGGGAATTACAGGCTTATACTTCTGCTTGAAGGTGTAAGGTGTTTTTAACAAGGTGTGAGTGATTAAGCAAACTGGCATCCAAATAATTTAAACCCTGGTTCTCTTGCTCATTTACCTAAATTTCACCTGACAACTGACAATTGAAGAAACATTAGCACTAAGAAAGCTTTAAATTACTGTTTCATCCCCTGAGTCCCAGGTTGATACAAGATTTGGAGAGGCTTCAGTCATTGAATCTGTCCTGGGTGTACTCAGATAAACTGAGATTGCCCTGGCTGCAGATCATCTTGTACTGACACGGCTCAGTGACTACCCTTTTGCAATAAAACAGGATAAAGAATTTGTTTTTCCACACTCCCATAGGCACCTTTTATGTCTGGTGACCTCAGAGTATGTAGACTGACATGGTACAGCACTAATTACCAAGCCAAATAATTTATACTTTACCTGCTGGTCAAAAACCGCCCAGAACATAGGGAGAGGGATGTAAAGGAAAAGCACCCTCAACACCATCTTTGTCTGAGCAATCAGTCGTTTCTGCAGAAAATAAAAATTACACAAAAGGAATTGGTTTAAAAAGAAAAGGGAAAAAAGAAAAAAGAGGGTTTCAGATTGTTACTCACATCACAGCAACAGGTAAAGACCCATCATATAATGTTTACCCACACATTCAACTTTGCATGTTATGGGTACATCTGATGATTTCTGTTAAAATAGTACCAAGTCTGTTTGTGTGTGTGGGAAGGGCTGCTGGTTAAAGGTGACTGATACCAGAGAGACTTGGGCCTCTTTGCATGTGCACTGATGGCAGTATGAAATTCAGCGCTTATTGCCACATTATTTTCCTGGGAAGGGGGCATTTGAATGATAGGCAACTGAGTAATTTCACATAAGAACAAAGCATGCAGGCAAAAGGAAAATGAAGGTGACAGGCTAAGGCTTGTGCTGCCATTGGCAACAGGGCAGAGTGGATAGTAGGCTAGTTGGGGACTATGGGATACAAGTCCCATGACAAGAAATTATACTGAGGCTGGAGGGGATGCAGTGTTTACCCACTTAAACTGAAATTCCAAAACATAATTCTGATGTTACATACCAAGACAAGTATTATGGCCCTGTGCATCAACCATGACAGGCAGTACCATTTCCCTTTGCCCCTCTGCAGCCATGAGATACAGGAAGTAGAGAAGGAAAGGTAATGCTTACTACTTTCCTAACCAAAAAACTTATGTGTTCATATTGCTTTAGCAAGGGAAAGTCTTTTTTTGTCTCCCTTGAATTTCCCTGGACTGCCTATGATTACACAGAGCATTGAGTCACACACAGAGCATTGAGTCACAGCTCCCACAGGAGCTGAGGTGATAACCTATAATGTCAGGAGAGGTTTGTCACTGAGGTTTGGCCACATCAGCTACTGAATGATGGAGAGGCCCACAATTATTTACCCAGTGCACGAGGCAATGGATCAGAGCAGACAGAGAGAAGCTGAAGGTCAGTGGTTGTCACAGCACAGGAGGCTCCCCCAGTACTTACATCATACTTATCACTCGCCCAGTCCAGCCAGTGCTCTCTCTTGGGGAACTCCTTGCTGCGATGCCGAAATCTGTTTTTGATGGCAAACTGAGGAGGGACAGAATTATGTTTAATGGCTCTACAAATATTTAAAACTATAAACTGTTTTTTCATTAGACATGATGTTCCTGGCTTCTTGTTTCAGAGGGTGCTAAACATGACTTGACTTCTGTTAACCAATCATCTAGGGGGATGTTGTTTTTAAGGCCTCATACTGCATATCCAGCAGAGCATACACTTGGGGTTAGGTGGACCAAACAGCTCAGAGCAGTCTCTCTCAACATGGGTTGCTGTTAGGAGCTGGAAGATCTGCCTTCTTCTAAATTTACTTATGTACAACAGTAGAGTAATGTCATATGCACAGGTTTTCAGAGCTGAATGGCTGTAGGAGTACATTTTACTATGAGAAAGAAGCTCCATCTTGTAGGTATGTCTCACATCTTGACATTGAATATACACAAATACAATCCCAAAGAACTCCCAATATTTTCTGCATGGAACAACATGCACGGCTAAGCTGGGTCTTAGGAACAGCACTCTAAGCAATGGCCAAAGTCACCTGCAGAGATTTGGTTTTGACAGCACTTACAAGATTGGCAATAGGCTGGGCTGTATAAATCTGGCAGATCTGTAGGGATGTGCTGATTTGTCATGGCCTGATTTTTTGGTAGTGGAGGAGTGCCACAGCTTCTACCACATCTGACAGAGCCAATCTCTGCTGGCTCTGAAGAATGGACATGCTGCTGACCCAATTTGAGAGGTTGGTAATGCCTCTCTGATGACATATTTAAGAAGAAAACCAAAACAGTGCAGGCACAGCTTTTTCCCCAGAGGTGGGGAGGTGCCATGTCGGCGCTGCCTGCAGCGATGCACCAGCTCAGTGTGGCTCCTGCCTGGCCACCCCTAACTAACCATGCTGAGGGCACAAGGGCAGGGACAGTGACAGCAGCTTCTCCTTCCAGCACCCCGCATGAAGAGAGACATTAAATAGCACCAGCACGTTGTGGCTGCCAGTACAATGTGCACAATGGCAGCAGGACAGCCCGGCCGAGAGCAGAAACATGACAAGCAATTTCCCGACACAGAACCTAGACAAGATCAACTTCTCTGTGCTGTGGGTTCCTGCAACAATCTTTGAATCACTGCAACTTGTTGACAATGGTACCCTACAAGCAACAGTTTTCCTTCTAGTCAAAGAAGAGAAGGAAGTGAGGACATGAGGTAAAAAACCATGGCAACACCAAGGACAGTGGAGGAGAAAGAGGGGAAGGAAGTGCTTCAAGCATTGGAGACGAGATTCTTTTGCAAGCCATGGTGAGGACTATGGTAAAACAAACTGTCCCCTTGTAATGCTTGAAGCCCACAAGATGCAGAGATCCACTCACAGCCCATGGGGGAAGTTCTTACGCTGGAGCAGGTAAATGTTAGAGAAAGCTATGGGCTAGTAGGAGATCTGAAAAGAGAGCAAGGGCCCCTGCTCCCAGAGACAGAAAGAGAGAGCCTTTGCTTCCAAACTAGAGCAGCCTATCCTTAAAAGACTGCATCCCATGTATGAGTGACCCATGCCACAACAATTTTGGAACAATTGTTTGCCCGGGGGAAGGGCCCCACGACATAGCAGAAAAAAGACTCCTCTCTCTGAGCAAATGGAAGAAGATCTCAAATGATGAACTGACCAAGACCCCCACGCCCTGTCTTCCTGCGCTGCTGGTGAGAAGGAGGGAGGAGCTGGGGGGAAGAAAAAGGTGTTTTAAAAGCTTTTTTTTTGCTTCTTGTTGTCCTCCTCTGACTCTGTTGATAATAAATTTATTTTATACCTTTAGATTTGAACCTGTTTTTCCCTTGGAGTGTTATTTTTTTGCCCAACAGTAGCAAAAAAAGCCAAGCAAATTACTCTCATGGGTGCCTGGCATTTGCCCAATGTCAAACCACAACAATGGAGAATGAAGAAACTCGTACGTGAATAAATGTGATCTCAAAGTTGAGGCATTGCAAAGTTGGAATGTGCTGTGCTATTCATGTAGATACCACTCCTTTCCTTGCAGGATCATACTGATGTGCAACCCTCCCAAACCTCCTTAACACAGTGGGGATCAATAAACATCTGCATTGTAAATAATATTCTTTTAATAAGTAATAAATTTTTGCTGATAAGATGTACTAGTAACTCTGCTCTTGACTCAGCACAAGGCATGTTTGTCTCTTTCTGCATAAAGGTACACAAATACAGAAAGAATAATTCCCAAAAGTTGGGATAAGCTTTTATATAACACTGACACCTTATTTCATTTCCTATGTGTATAAATCCACATATAAATCAAGATATGCATGAAAAGACAGTCTAAATCTGGAGGTGTCAGTAAGAAGCATTCTGTAATAAAATAAAAAACTTCAGAAACTTTCCTCATATTAAGACAGATTTCTGATTTAGGCACATTTACAGAACAGCTTTAAGAATTGCTGCCAGGGGTTTAGGGAATGCAAGAGGTACTTACTCCAACACATTTGGAAACTTCAAGCATTATGTTTCCTTGCGGTTTAACTTTCTTGTACATTTTGCTTCCAATTATGAACACAACTACAATATGCAAACAGAAACCAAAAGCAACTCAGGATTAAATTAAAATAGTGGCAAATAATTTGGTATGGAAACTGTAAGTCAAGGAGTTAATCAGGGTGGGAATAAGCCTCCTAAGAAGCAATGCAATTGCTTATTCACATGCTATCATACAGTAGGACCAGTCAAATTAATATCAGCAGATTGCTTCTATTCAAGACAAAAAACTATATCTGGAAACTCTTACATTAAGTGCTCAGTGGGAGGTTAGCTCGATTGAGGGATGGTCGAAACAAGAGCCATTTAGGACCTTGACTCTGGCCTTGCTGTAGGGGCCCCATTTCAGGAGCTCAGGGTGCTGCAGCTCCCATCATGCAGGGACTCTCCAGGCTCTGTCTGAGCTGCAGGACTTGTCAAGGTGCCCTCTGCTCCCAAGCACATTGCTCAGCCTCATGGTCCCATGTGCAGGGCAGGACAGGACTCAGACCAACCCCCACAGCCACCCTCCAGCCTGGGCTGGGCTGATGTGGAAGGCAAGGTCACTGGTAGCTGGGTGGGCTCAAAGGACAAGGATCACGAGGGATACTGTAGTAAATAATGGCACCCCCAGTTTCTTGGTCAACAGTGAGGCTGAGGGAGTGACCTGTAGCACAGCTAGTATGAATGCAGGTGTTTGAGAAGTACTGACATATCAAGTAAGGGGTTTCTCCAGTGCAGGGACAATTACCTCATACAGTTTACCATCCAGGATTAGAGATAATGTCCAAAACACAAATTTTTTGAGAGTTCCCACTCTACTTTCAAAAGATGTATTTGTACACACCAGTAATCCAAGAAACATAGGCAGTAATTTACATAATGCACAGAATTCAAAGACATATTCATACCTCACCCCACCCCCATCTGACTCTCCTGGTAAATCAGTCTCTTCTGTAAAAGTGAGTGCTTCAGATTAATCCCACCCACCTCCCCACCCAAGAAAAAAATATAAGTCAAAAATTGCAGAAATGATCAGCTATTAGAGGTCAATACCTGGAGATTTCTATCACACGTTCATTATTCTGAGATTGTTATTACCTAATTATCGAGGCAACAGGATGGCAAGAGATTCACCTACCCAAGGCAATAGCCATGAGGATAGCAGGAACTCCAAAAGCGAGTGGATAACATTCCTGTTTGGTATGGATGCCACACTCTGAAGCTGAAGTAAAAAGTAACATCAAATAAAAGTCCCAGCCAGCTGATGTTTTCCTTATGGTTTCTGTTCTTTGCATTCATTGTTAACTCATGGGGGAACAACAAACATGTCTGCTGACCTCCTCAGAGTGGAGGATCAGTATCTAACTTATCTTTTATTATTGGAAAGGGGAATTATGTATCACAGAACAGTTGAGGTTGGAAGGGACCTCTGGGCATCATCCAGGCCAAGTGCCCTGCTCAATTAGGGCTACCTGAAAGCAGTTGTCTAGGACTGTGTCCAGATGGCTTTTGAGTGTCTCCACGGATAGAGACTCCACTTCACAACCTCTTTAGGCAGCTTGTACCAATTCTTGATCACCCTCAGAGTGAAAAGGTGTTTCCTGGTGTTCAAAGGGGACCTCCTGTGTTTCATTTGTGCCCATTGCCTCTTGACCTGACACTGGGTACCACTAAGGAAAGCCTGGCTCCATCCTGTTCATTCTTTCCCATCAGGTATTTTTTATACTTTGATAAAATGTCCCTTCACCTTCTCTTCTCCAGGCCAAACAGCCTCTCAGGATCTCCTCACAGGAAATTTACATCTAGTTTTACACTGAGACATGAAGAATTACACTAGAAGGGTCAAAAACATGTCCTTAGTGAGAAAAGAACTAGATTACAAAAGTTTTGGGCTAAGCTCATAAACAAAGATTCCAGTAATGTAAGTGTAGTTTGTTGAAAAAAAATCCCAATCACCAGCCCCCTCCCCTCCTTGGCATTAGTCATAGATTTTACTCTATCGACTTCAAGCACACATCCTAAAGGGATGCTCTGAGTACAAACACAACTACTGGCAGTATAAAACAGAAGACTAAACAAAATTATTACATTCTTCACCATGCTTCTTCTAAGAGGAGAATTAGAGAGTACGGTTTGGAAAAAAATGTTAGCTTGCAGAAAATTAATGTTTTGATTTACGTGTATTAGTCTTCTGGTTAAACTTTCACAGGATGTAAGAGTTTATCACTTCCCTCAGCTCAGTCTGTCATTTTTTCCCAAGGTATTTCCCACCCTGTATCTGCAAGGAAGTAAACTACATACTGTGCCTTATGCATCTCTACTTCCTTACCTCTGAGAGTTGGAGTGATTAGAGTAGATAAGAGACTTCCAGCATTAATGGACAAATAAAATAGAGAGAAAAAGGTGCCTCTTTGCCTTTCCTACAGTAAAAACAGAAAGATATTTAGAAAGGCTTAGCCAGAAGCACTTTGATGAGCCTAGATCAAAAAATCAGCACCTCTGGTTTTAAAGTTCAAGATAAATAACTAACTAGTTCTTTCTCCAGCTTCTCAGGAAAACCCTGCAGGGATGCACCTGTCTAAATGTGTATATTATTAGAGTACTATAATAGTCAAACATTAGTTAGAGTAGCTGTATAACTTAAAATCTGAAAGATGTTGTCACCTGATCTTCTTCAAACTGATCCCCACCAAATGCTGACACACAAGGTTTGATCCCACCAGTACCGAAGGCAATAAGGATCAAGCCAATCATTGACAGAGCACTGGAACAAAGGAGAAAAGAAAAACAAAATCATTTTGTTTTAGTTCTTACAGCATACGTAATAGGCTGGTTGAAAGACAGTTGAAATTCAAGTAACATAAATTTAAGTTTTCCCATCCTTCACCAGCCTGGGGAAAAAAAAACGTGTACAAGGCAACTCACATGTTTGGTGCTATATTAGTGGCAGAGCCACCCGTCAGTTCACTTATGGAGCCCACAGACAGCACTGCCTGCCCAATGGCATAGACAATGGACAGGTAGAGAATAGTCCTGTTGTCAAGAGAGGAGATACATTTTCTTAGATATGTTACCACAATTGCACACAGATAATTACACAGCTAATGCAGACTTTTGCTTACTTTAAAGATTACTGGTTATGAAAACAACTAACAGATACAATAAGTTAGGGACTGAACTTGTCAGAAGCTGCTATAAAAATCTGGCCACATGCCACTGCCACAGTATTTCTATTATTTTTATTATTGTTCTTCTAGGTAGCCTTTAATTAATTAAGCAAGGCAAGATAAAAATTAGATTCTATAGGTATCACTGGATCACAGGAAATACTTAAATATCTTCAATGGTTGCCTTTTTAATGACCAACTCAAGAATGCCATTTTTATATTTTTTATATGCTGAAGATCAAATAGACTACTCAGCAAAACTAAAACCTCCAATTTACACTGATTTAAGTATCATTAAACATTCACTATGTTATTTTATATTTCAGTTGCAGGAGTACAGAAAACCAAAAAATCAAAAATCTGCTTCAAACTTGGAAATTCCCCTGAAATACTGTTGTGAACAACAACTCTATACCCCCACTCTCTTGGCTGTTAGTGTACCAACATTTTTACACTCGGATCTGAGTAGGAACAGCACTGAAGAGTGCAAGCTGCAGGCTTTCATCCTGACTTTCTCTGCCAAGAGGTGCCTAGGATGATAGTACTGCATAATCACCAAACCTCCCACCTGTCTGTAGGGTCCAATCCTCTTTTCTCTAAGTAAAATCATGTTCCATTTTAACTTTGTTGGACCTTAAGGATGAGGCTGTAGTTTAACCCATGTTCACTTCTGTCCTTGGGTGGGCTTTCATTCAATAGACACAGACACAGGTCTCCAGTTTGAAGGAAAAGCAGGAGACAAACAATGCAATGGTGGGAAATTATTTAAAAACCCAGCTTTCAGGAGTAGTCCCAAATCCAGTGCAAGGCAGGAGAATGAAGGACAATGCTCAAAGACCTAGAACAATCCAACTATTTGACGTAGGCAAGAGATCCTCACAGCAAACTTGAAGCAGCAGCCTGACACAAGAGGGACATTGACCAAGTTCCCCTCACTTTAATACAAAGTTTCTCTGACTTAAAATTGCCTTCATCTGTAGCAGAGTAAAAAAGTCTATAACGTGGGGCAATGAGTGGTTTGCTGTTTAATAATATTGATTTGGTATTGAATTAGTTTAATGGTATTGAATTGGTATTAAATAAAACAATTGAATGTGGGGGTTTTTTTTAATAGTACTTCCATGGAGTTACTTTAATTACCTAACCACCTGGGGAAAATTTCCAATGGAAGTTGAACCTGAGCTGATCAGGAGAGAAACTTCTGGGTTTTATTTGTGAGGCTTAAAAATCCATTGCAAAGACTTATATAATTGGCACTGCATTGATGGCACACAATTTAAAAATAAGTGTGATTTCTGTACTATTTTCCCCAAGAAATTCACATCCAGTGATATGTGAACAGGTCCCAGCATGCTTCTTGACAGACATTGCACAAAGTACATAGACTGTGGAAGATTGGAAGTCTGGAAATGTGGAAGCACTCCTTTAAGAGTGCTTAACAGTGCTAAGGTAACCTCCTCTTCCTCTTGTCATCTAGATTTTTTTAAGTTCTTGTTTAAGCCTTCGTCGTGAGACCTTGCTGCATTTCAAGGTGTTAAAGCCTAATGGTGTATCCTAAAGCATGTTTTCTCTTGTTTAAGCCATCCTAACAAGCTCCTGTTAAAGGTCTGGGCCTTTCAGCTGTGGCACTGGCATACTGAAGAACCAAAGGAGAAGAGATGCAAGGTCTGCAAAGTTTCATCTTGATAAAACAAGTAAAAGCCAAAATAAATTTAAAAAATAAATCACAGCATCTAGACAAGCATGTGCACAACATATTTAGGCTGCAATCTGTAAGACATCCAGCTAGGTGCAGTGAGTTTGCACTGCTCAGAGCAGCTGCACAGAGCACGCAGGGCCATGGTCAGAGCCCTGGGCTCTCAGGGGCTGTCACCACAGCGGAAGAAGACAGCACAGCTGACTGCACAGCGCATCACTAATCTCTGGGAGACCTTTGGCAAGTCCACTCACATTCATGGCTCATAACCCTCCATAAAACCTTTATTGTGTCTTTTTTCAGGCAAAGTAAACACTTTTAGAATCAAAACATCAGGAAAGGAAAGGGAGATAAAGCTGTTGGAAATAATCGGCTACATTTCAAAGCACTTCAGTGATACTATCCTGACCAACTAGCCTGCAGCTAAAGACACAGAAGACATCATTTAGAGAAAGAATTGCTACTAAGTAAGACCCCTCACTGATTTGTCAATTTTGAAATCACACAGTATTTTAAAATTTATTCTAAGGCCCAGTTAACACCAGATAACAAGTAATTCACTATTTCAGTGGCCACTTGCAACAGGTAAAGAGACTGTCCTATGTAATTATAATCCCCAATACCTATTTTCACAGCTTGGTGAATACATTCCTTAGTTTTGCTTACATTTTGTCCAGGTGAGAGAAAAAACATGCAGCATGTTGGGAAAGCATGTTACCACCCTTAACCAACTAGCAGAACTGGAACATTTGTTAATTCATAGTGCAGTTTCAAGTCTGAGCTGAAACAATGAAAACCTCAAGCTTTGGTGAAATAAGACAAACTGTCCTGGAGTAGTCAACACCAGCTGTTGTTCACAGCTGCAGTTTTAGGTGATGGTTTAAGTAACATTGATTTCAGGTAAGCTTTCAAGATATTTGGTTGCTTTCTGAGGGAGCACTCACTTAAACTTTCCCAGCCAAGAGTCCGCAATGATTGCTCCAAGGATCGGCGTCAAGTAACACAGAGCAACAAATGTGTGATAGATGGCAGTGGCAAAATTTTCTTCCCAGTGTAGGAAGCGTGTGAAATACAAAGTGAGCACAGCTGTAGGAAGAGCAACAAAACAACAGGTTACAAAGCCAAGTAAGGCCTGGGTAATGCTCAGCACAGGGAGACAAGGGACGTACCTTTCATGCCATAGTAGGAGAACCGCTCACAGAACTCATTGATGACAATGAAGAAAATGCTCAAAGGGAAGCCAAAGCAGAGCACCTGGAGGCAAGAGACAATGTGAGATCAGAGCTGTGCAACCCAGACTGACACTCTTCACTGCAACCCACAGTTTAAGCAAGCTCAACATGGACTCAGTGGGAGTGGGTAGCTACTCAGGGTCTAGAGGCTGCACAGGCTTCTGTGGGATCACAGTAGTTTACCTGAACCAAGAGTCAGTTCTCACTTTCCTCTCTTGGTCCCCAGAGGTTTGCATACTTCTCATCTGCCCTTTGCAAAAGACCTTTAGCAGTGCTAGAAATGACCTTCAAGTGTTGCACTATGCACATTTGAGGTCTCCAGCACCTAACCCTTACAGCAATCTTGATTGGTATATAAAAATACGCAAAAATCTAATGTTTTTGGAAAAACAAAAATCAAAACCCAAAGCCAACCAAAAACGCACAACACCAAACCCCTGCAGTACACCAATTAGAAGCTTGGGGCTATTTTTAAGCACCTGAAATTAAAAAAAAAAATGAACTTTTCATCCAAACAAATCTCTCAGGAAAACTCCTTATCCTTAAAAATACTCTGCTTGGCAAAATCCTTCATTTTTTTCAGACCTGATGATAAAATGGAGTTTATTCCTAACCTAAATTGGCAAGGCTTTGGCTGCCAGATTCACTGAGCCTTCACCTGCTGCAACAGGCATGTCCATGGTCATTGTCATGCAGTTCTTGCTATTGAGATAGTGGTTAAAAAGAATACATCAGGTACAAATCTGATATGGTCACTAAAACTGGAAGGTTAATTTCTGATCACCTACTTGTCTTAGTGGAGTCAATGAATATATGATATAATTTATATTAAAAGTAATGGGGATGCAATTTAAACATAATTCTCCCTTTTCAACTTTTTTATGGGTTTAATCCTGCAAGTAGCAAAGAATCAGATTTTAAAGATGTTTCAGAACATTCCAGAAGCGAAACAGTTCTTCTCCATGCTCAAGTTTAATTTAAAAATGGCATTGTTTGGATTGCAAAAGTTTAGGAATTAAACTAATCTTTATTTTGTGTGAAACAAGAAGAAATTTACTTCATAGATGAAAAGGAAAAACCCTTAGATGGGGAAATCATGCCTGACACAAGTAAATTGGAGAGCCAGTTTAGTCCAGCAAAGTCTCAACAAACAACACAACACAACACTTGGAGACTTGGGTGCTAAAACAGGCTTTTTTTGGGAATCCTTGAAAAAGAAATGAAAATAAGAGTGGCAGGAGCATTGTTGGCTGTTGTGAGGATGCCTGAGCAGCCTGGACAGTGTTGACCTTTGTTGTTTGCAGAACCAAGTACATACTGCATATCCTACCCATGGTTTGATAAGCAGGCTTCACAGGAGGAACCCAATCTCAGCTGAGGAAAGTGCCAGGTGGGACTCTAGCTTTAGAGCACACAAATTTTGAGTCCTAAATATCAACTCGTCACTCTTGATTTATCACATCCTCCATGGGCAGAAAGAGCGGTCTCCAAAGGAAGACTATTCACATGTATCCCAAAACTAGATAAAATTCACTTGAAGTTGGCCATTTCCTTCAGCTGAAGGCAGCAGGAGGTTTGGACAACTACTCCCATCTTGGACACAGGTGTTGGTGGGCTGGAGTTCACACAGAGGAATGCTTTGTGCCCTGTTCACACAGCATTCCCCTAAGCCATGCAAATGGTCATGGGATGGAGAGTCACACATTGAAGTTTTGGTTCAGCGCGTTTTAAGATAGTTACTGAAACAGTAACCCAGGCTGTATGACTTGTAATTGGGAACGGCCCAATGGAGAGGAGAGAATGTCTGTTCCTGAAGCAGGACAAAGACTTCCTCATATCTGTCCTGCCTACAGAGAAAAAGAAAGACAGAGCAGTCCTGGCCCAGGAACTCCACCAGAATTTCACAAAACCTCACTAAAATCTTTTGGCCACTTGGAGTTCTCACAAACCTCCCCAGTGTTTTGCCATCACCCTGTGCGTGGCCTTATTCTTTAGGAGGGTGTTATATGTTGGTCTGAGGAGATCACAATCCAGCAAGGCTAGATTTTTGTTTCAAGCAACTAGTGCTTATATGCCTGTTGGAGCTGTCCTGCATTCCCATGCTGGCACAGCAGCCACTGGTGGTTTTTTAGTGGCTGCCCCCAAAATGGAGAGGGTCTGCATGTCACAGCTGCAGCTGAGCATGGACAGGGGTATGCCAGAGAAAGCTACTGGGTCTTTCCCAGGTGGCAGGCCTTCTGTTTTTACAAGATGCTACAAGCAAGAAAAGACTATGCAATAAATCCTTGCTAATATACTATGTGTCCTTGTCCTTGTTTTGCACTGTACTGTCCTCTGTTACAGTATTCATGTGCCCATGCACACATCTACCATAACCTTTTCTGTGGTAACCCTCATTGGTCAGGAAGCACCAGATTCACCACCAAAAAAGGTAACCTGAAGGTTATGTTTTACCATGCTCTCTGTAACCTCGCCCTGCCCTGGAGATGCCACCACCCTGCTGCACAGCTTTGACTTTGACTGCTGAGGAAGCCACTAAGCTGAGGGAAAGTCTGTTGAGTAAAACCTTGCAAGATAAGAAATGCAAAGGCGGAGTTTGGGTTGTGCATGAGGCACATGTCATTAAGAGTTCAAAGATTCAAGAGCAGTGGATGATGATAACTCAGCCACAAGAAGGATGGGCTCCAGAGACCAATCTCTTCCCTACCAACATCTGCTCAGTCAGCAAAGGCTCTTCAGACATTTTATTAGGGTTGTGAGCAAACAAATGCTTAGCTAGAATTTAATAAGTTACTAGGCTGCTTTTGCACATGTTGGCCTGTAAGTCATTATTTTATATATTTAATGTATGTTCATAGGGTGATTTTTATTTTGGGTGCTGATAACATTACCAAAACAATGTAACCCAAAGAGAGTCAGTAGAGCAACTTTTTATGAGGGAAAACAATACTTACCGATTTGCCACTGTTTTTTCCACCTGTGGAGGGAAAAAACCAAAATACAAGTTAATGGCAACTAAGAAGTAATGATCCCTTAAAACCAATGGAAGATTCAAAAAAAGGTTCAAATCTAAATGCATATTGAAATACAAACACAATCTGGTCAGGGTGAGTAAATTTTCAGTTTATTAAAGGGAAATGTTTCATAGTTTTTAGGCAAAACTTCCCTTGATAGCCTTTGGTTTTTCAGGGTGTGCATAAACTCGTACACTCGCAGGAGAAGCTCAAAAGGGCTGAAAAGTCAAAGCATCCCATGGCTGCTCACCACACATCATTCAAGGTGGTGGTAAACCAGCCACCCACAGATGATGAGTCCTGTTACAACTCATTCATGGGGATGTTACCTCGAAGGCAAGTCAAGATTAAAGAATAGACTCCAGATGCCCTGTCAGGGATGGAGGTCAAGTCCTGAAAAGGGACTTATAGAGGACTGAATAAAAAGTCCCAGCTGAGTGATCCACTTCAGCAGGTATTCCCATAACCTGAATATTAACCTGGAAAGACCTGGAAGCACAGCGGGGTCCCGCTGAGGGCAGCAAGAGCAGACAGCTGCTTGCAGCCCTGAAGTCACTTCCAGGGGCTCTTGGCAGGCCCTCTACCCCTGGCAACACTCCAAGTTGAGCCCTGCAGGGCTTCCTCAGCTCAGGAGACAGCTCTTGAAGGCCTGAACTTTAACTGTGTCAGCTAAAGGGCCCGCGCCCATATAGAGGATGTCAACATTTTCCATGAAGCCACATGAGCAAGCTCATTATCATTAAGATAAGACCAGGTTCAAGATGTGAACTTTGAAATCCCTGCTTGTAAATCAAGTCGGCCCATAATACATCTCTATAAGAAAAATATGTTTGTGAAAATCATTATTTAGTCCATAGTTCACAACAGATGAAAACAGCTGACAGCAACACCATAGTGTTTGACACAATACTAAATCAAGTAATCTTCAGAAATCTCTAAAACAGATTATTCTGATTCTTTCCTTCACTCCGATGGACAAGTACCTTCACAACAGAGACAGTAGCACTATGCAGATAATTCAAGAATATATTTTCCTAGAGAGAAAGCAACATTCTGAAAGTGCTAACACACCCAGTTCAGGGCCCATGCAGGTACACAAGTTATTAAAGTTATTGGCAATGTCCCTTCCACAGCCCACGTGAGCAGATAGATGTGTCAGCAATAGCCCACCTTCATATCAGCTCCTTGGTTATTTCCACTTGCTGGCTTTCCAGCACATGTGCATCACACTGCCAGTTTTTTATAATATGTACAGAGAATAACAGTTTGGGTAGCTCATTCCTGTCTCTTAGCTAAGCCTTGGACAAAAAATATTTAGGATCAGGTTGTTAGTTGGGTTTAGGGATTTTCTGCTTTCTTGATGGCAAAAATATCACCTCTGCAAGAAACCATACACAGAGCACATCACAGAGGCTTTTTTTTTCAGACATCATCTGACTTCAATGTTAAAGAGACACAATTATTTTTAAACATTTTGACTTTACCCCTCTATTCTCATTTTACAGAGAGGGTTGGGGAAACTCCAGATAGCATTTAAGCCAACCTTTCAACACAGGCACCTAAGCTGAGGACTCCACTGTCAGGCAGCTCTAGGGTTTGACCTACAAAGCACAGAGACCCATCATTTTGCATATTTTTCAGTGATAAATCTGAAGTTTGCTAGTGGCATGTTGAAACAGTCCCTCTTCAGGATAACCTTCAGCCCCTCTTTTTCTTTCCCCACAAAAAATGACCTGCAGAACTGCTCATTTTCACCACAAAATACCAAAGAGCTCCACATTTTTCATTATAAAGCTCTAAACAATTGTGCACTTTGTATTCCCTTAAGACATTTAATATTTTTTAAGACATGTAAAGTCAACAGCCACTCTGATAATTATTTAGATGTGGTGCTGAAGCCAAGAACAGTGGACCATTCTCTCCTTCCCAACCTTGCAGGTCAGGTGGGGCAAGCTTATAGCTCCAACCTCTTCCCACCAGTGTGGTTCCTTTCCTGCAGACACAGGGATGTAGTGAATGCTGCAGGTCTTGCAGCTCACAGTCCGTGACACAAGATGGGAGCACATTGTCTTGCTCCATGCAGCCATACAGCCACTCTGCCTGGATGAAATGCTGTCCATGGCCACAATAAATCTGTACACACCCATACTGTCACCTAGGATGTTTCTGGCTCCAGAGCAAGCCTACAGTCCTGACACCTGACTTGAGGTACAGACAAGCCTATTGCCTCTGCTCCCTGGAGCAGCCCTACAGCACCTTCACAAGGATGCTGCTACCACCAGGACATCCCCCTCCAGGAGTCCCTGCTTCACACCTCGCTATTCCAGAAAAGCACCAACACAGAAACTATCCAACAAATCTATAAAGCAGCAAGCCTGATATTAAATGAGCAGACACAGCTCTATACCATTTCTTTCTCTTCACAGGGCTATCACCATTTTCCTGGTTGTCTGCCCAAGCCAGCAAGACACCTGGTGGCAACATTGACATATCCTGCCTGCTCCTTACTACGGTTGCTTCTCCCCAGAACACAGATTTACTTGCTGAAGATGCAATGGCACTTTCTTGGGTTGGTTTCTTTTTGGGGTGGAGGGTGGGCATTTCAGGTTCCTTCCCTATGTGAGACAAGGTTTCTTCAGCTCAGGAACTGCTTGCTATGAGACATCAATGTACTCAGACACTGCAGGACCAAAGGTCCAACAAAAGGCAATGGAGAGATACATCACAAAAAAGTCGATTTTGTGCCTCTACTACTCAGCGTTCCAGTTTAGACAGGAAAAAAATCTTCAGGATTAATTAGATAAATGGGTTCTGCCCTTATCTGAATCTTCCAGCTGTGCACCTATGTATTTTAGAAACACTAGGTCAACCCTAGGCAAACACTCGATGAAAAAGCATTATCTAACATCTGCAAGAAACACCATAATTATCTTGTGCTCAGATCTCAAGCTCCACACGCCTTAAACGTGTAGTGTAGGATAAACCTTAGCAGCCAGGGGCTCGGCTCACAGAGCTTACAGAGACCGAGGCACCATCTCTCGGCTCTCGCTCGGGTTTCAAGGCAGAGTCATATAAATCAGGATATAGCCTTGCCAGAGGGAGAGCTGCCCCAAGGAAGAGTAGAGACCCAAGAGCACCCGGCTCTGAGTTCCTCAGACCGACACCGAGCAGCAGAGCCAGCCCTGGCCGGGCAAGACCCTTGGCCATGCTGTCAGCGCACAGCCCGGCACGACCACCCTGGGATCACTCGGCTCGGAGGGACGCGGCCGGAGCGATGGATGCTCCTCCCGGGGCGGCATCCCTGCCGCGGGCCGGGCTCCGCCACCCCCCCGGGCTGCCCCATCCCGCACCGCCACACCTACCCATGTCGGCGGCGCGGTCCCGCCGGGGCGCTCGGGGCTGGGAGGCAGAGGGAGGCAGAGGAAGGCAGGAAAAGAGGGAAGGAAGCGGCCGGGCTTTAAGGGCGGCGGCGGGGCCCCGCCTGGCCCCGGGTGGTGCGGGGCGGCGCCGCGCAGGTGTCGGGGCGGGTCGCGAGTCGCTGCCGCCGCGGAGCCGGAGCCATCCCGGGGCTCACCTGGCCTTGACCCGCCGCCATCGGCCCGGGCTGCCCGGGCGCAGCCCCCCCGGGAGCGCCACGCTCCTCCCCGCCGCCCGCTCCGCTTACGGCTGCCAAACGAGGGCTGTCACCTGCTGCTCGGGGCTGGCTTCGCTCTCCGGCCGTCAGGAAGCTCCGAGCTGTGCCATCCGCTGAACCGAGCGCCGTGCACTGCTGTGTGCTCCATCCCTGTGATGTCAACGGCGTGATGGAAAACTTAGTAAGCAAGTAAGTGGTATGCACGCTGTGTGGAGGGCAGCTTTCTGCCTTGTTCCTTCCTCTCGAGCCGAGAAAACAGATTTCCTAGACTGCTGCTGCCTCCGGTTTCTAATGATCTCTTATCTGTGGCTCCCACAGGCCGATGCATCTGAGAAGCTGTCCAGAGAAATGTGGATGCATCCTTGGAAGTGTTCAAGGCTAGGCTGGATGGTGATTCGAGCAAGCTGGTCTAGTGGAAGGTGTCTCTGCCAAAAGCAGGGCGTTGGAACGAGAAGAACTTTAAGGTCCCTTCCAACCCAAACCATTCCTATGTCTGGGAATGGAGTCTATGTTTCTATGACCCACTTTGCTCATCACTTGGTCAGTCCGCAGCAGACGTCTGTCCTATGTGCCATTTGTGCCACCAAGCCATTGGGAAAACTGGGAGAATGCACATCAATACAACATGGTGTACATTTCATGCATGCACCTGACTGAGCCATGTACGTGAAATAAATGGATGAGAAGTTTAGCATGAGAAGAACCAGAGTGCGAGGCTGACAAGAAGAGTAGGTAAGGGGAGCTACATGTTACTAAGACTTGAATGAACTCAGAATGCAGAAACAGTAAAATATTAGCAGACATTGTCAAAAAAGAATTCTCTGAAAGAAGAATAAACTCCTTCTTTGAGGCTTGAATATACAGTGGTACGTTCTAGTTTATGTAACCAATCCAATAGCATTTTCTATGGCATGCACTTAATAATTACCTGGCTGCTGAACAGGTTCATTTTGTCTTGGGTACAAATCAAACAAGCTTTGCAATGCATTGTAATTTGGAATATCTACAGTCAGCACTTCAACTGCTAAAGAAGGCTGCTCTGATTGGTGATACAGAGCTACAGCTGAACCTGGATTTCTTAAATTGTATCTATATGGTGGTAACCTACCCAAAGGAGCTCTAACCTCTTAGCAGTTACCTGTACCCTTGACTGTAAAAATGTGGAAATAAATTATTCAGATAAAATATGAGTAGGTGGTTATAGCTATATTTATAGCAAGTTCTCCAGTAAGAAACATAAATCTTGCTGTATAAGCTCCACTGACACAGCTGATGCTAGTCATGTATCACTTCTCAGTGTGATATACATATATGGCCACATAGCACAGGCAGTGTTGCGTTTCTCTATTATGGTTACTCCAGCAAAACAAGCAATCTGTAACGCAGCAAAGAATGCTGAGACCTCCAATAGCTCATTCATCTACAGAAATAATTGAGATATTACCACCATTTTCTGTTAAAATAAGAAATTAAAGATGTAATTTCTTTCCTGAATAATGGAAAACTTCCCATTGCATGGCCAGTGGTAGTAAAAGGTTAGTTCGCAGCATATCTTATACAGACTCATGCATTTAGTGAAAACAAAGAGTAGGCCCTTGATGTTTCTTCCTAGATAGCAACATAAAAGTGGAATACGGAAATTAAGGAAAAACACCCATTTTCTCAAAAATTTGGGATAAATAAACTTGTTTGATCACCCTGCCTTTCACTCAGGTTATCTTTCAATATTTAAGGTCTCTATTAATCCACAAAGAATTCACCCTGATGAGTATGCATTTTAATTTGTCCCACAGGGAGAGATAAAAGTGCACACAATTGCTTCACAGCTATTTCTGAGGTGAATTGGTTTCTGCTGTCCTGTAGTAAGCAGATGCCACAGGGTTGATCTCTGTGGGGCTATTTTATGGTTGTATTTGTTGGAGGGACAGAACTTGTTCTCAGAGGATTTAAGTTTCCCAGTGAGACTCCTTTTCTAGGAGAACCCTGCGCACAGCAGGGCTGTTAAATAATCAGCAAACAAAAATGCAGAAATGCATTTCTGCTTTTTTTCTACAAATCTCTGAACTCACAGAAGCATATTTTCAAGGTGTAATAATAATACTGCTTCTTCTTGTAATAATTCCTGCTTCTTCCACACAGGATCCTGAACTCCACCATTTCATGGTCACCACAACCAAGGCTACCCTCAGCTCTCAAATCCCAAACCAGTCCTTCTTTCTTAGATAGTTCAAGGTCCAGCAGCACAAGTCTCCTTAATGGCTCTTCCACCATCCATGTCAAAAAGTTACCATCAGTGCTGTGCAGGAACCTCCCAGGCTGCGATCCCAGCTGTAATGATCCTTCTACAGGAGGGATTGTTCCACATATTGCTCAGTTAAAGGTTGTAGCTTTGTCTGTAAGATTGTTTTCTGGCATATTCTAGGAAGGAAGAGCACAATCATTTCAGAGGAGCTGGTCAGGTGAGTCCATAACAGTTGACAACAACTATTCATTATTTAAGGACTAACAACCTGAATTAAGATTGAAGTATTTTAAAGAGCATTAGGGCAAATTACGATCTGTTCAGATTATGTGTGATTTATAAATATTAATATATTTTTTCACTCATTTTTTTTTAGAGTGGAAGAATTGTAATAAGGATAAAGGATTTGCAGGGGTGTGCAGCTCATCATGGGCTAGCCAGTATTGCATGGCAGGCTGCAAACTGAGTGAAGCTGTACATTAATTCATTCTAAACAAAGGGTAATGGATTTTGCTTTACAGTCACAGTCCATTTGTCTTTCATGACAGTAGTAGCCAAACACTAACACTTGTCACTTCCCAGTAACTACTCCTCCCAAGATTATACATCCTTTCAAGAAAAGTTCATCCCTGCTTTCCAGATAGGGAATCTCAGGGGGAAAAGTGATTTGTTTGCTCTGACTTTTCTCATTCACTGTGTCATGTTTTGCTAGCAGAGCAAATAATAGGTGGGATGGTCTGGAGGAGATGGGGACTGCTGGGAAGGAGGGCACCAGGGGTCTCTGAGAGGGGGTCTGCAGTAGTTCAGGTGCTTCCAAGAAGCAGCAGTCCAGCTACTGGGTGCTGTGCACACATAGTGATGTAGGTTGGTATTTGAGATGCCCACTCAATTTGTGTGCAAGGAGCAACTCTGGCCCCAAAACATGTGGACTTGCTTCTTCAGGAGTTTGCTAAACCAGATCAGGGACATGCAGAGAAAGGGGTTTCTACCAACCCAGCCTGCCAGCTCAGCTTAGCAGCATTCAAAGTAATCATCTCCAGAAAAACGAAAAGAGCTCATGTGCTGTGGCCCACAAGGGACTTGGCTTCTCTGGCACATCTTTACGTACACACACACTGAACATGGGTGGAGGGTAAAGCAGGGGAGCAGGAACTAGAGCGCAGACTTGTACCTAAATATAGTAAATAAGTGAACTCTATTTACCTGGAGCTGCCCCAGACTGATGGCAAAAGTCTTTGGCTCATTACCAGTGCCTGTGACAACATGCAAAGTTAACTAACATGGCAGATGTAGAGCTAATGAGTTAATGGTAAACAACACATTGTGAAGTCACTCCTGCCAAGATGTGTGTTTGTTCCTTTTAGTTTTCCCGAAAACATAACTTGAGGTTGATAACTCTGATTGTTTTGCTTTCCCTTCATTTACTCTGATAACATTGTTTCCTTGGTAGAGCCAGATTTATCCCTTGTCCAGTTCTCTTTATATCCATCTCCATTCTAACAACAATTTTGCTGCTGTTTCCTTCCATGGGTTTTCCCCTTGGGGAATCTGAAGGGGATATTCTGTGCAAAGCCTGGATTTAATAGGGAACCTTGGTTCTGGAAATGCTGGTCTGTATGGAAACCAGCCTTAGCTGACAGTTGCAAGGAGGCATTCAAAATCTTCACTTTGGATTTAGAGATGTGACCATCCCTTCCAGCCCTGAAAGGCCTTTGTGGATCCAGCCCTCAGCCTGAGTCTTTGTACCACAGGCACTGCCAAATGCTGAGCACTCATTGTGTCGTGCCTTCGCAATGCAGGAGGCATGAGACAAGGAGAACAGAAACACACAGTAATCCCAGATTTGATGCTGATTTACAGTCAGATGTTGTGCAACCCATCTCTGAGGCTGGGAGATTCTCCTTGCCCAGGGAGGGCACTCCCAGCAGGTATGTGGGGTAGATAAATAGGAGTGCTAGCACAAGTATTAAGGGCAGCTGGCAAGGGAAGTAGGGCAGAATAAAAGAGCTCCTGATTCAAAACCTTCACATACTCCTTTCTACTACAGATAAACACCTGTTTCTATCCTTGAAGTATGTGACTGTATTCAATAAAAAAAAAAAACAACAACAAGTGTATGAGTATCCTTCACCAGAGCTAGGATTCAAGGCTTTCACTGTGTGGTGAAAAGTGTTTTTTATTCCGAATTATGTGCCTCTGCTTTTCTTCATGTTAAATTTGAATTTGCCTGACATACAGCATCACCCTCTCTCAACTAAGGCAGTGCAAGGATGCTGAATGTTGTTCAAACATCTCTCCAATAGTTTTTCTTTCCTTTGTACTGCCACATTGCTATTCTTCTTAAACTTCAGATCTGTGTTGTAAGACCTGACATTTTGGAGTGAAGTTTTTTATCTTCTCACTGTGTTGTGTCTGCTGAAGTTTCAGTTCTAGCATGTTTTTAGCAAAGTTGTGTTCACCTTTTTTTTCATAAGGAGAGCACATGAGAGTGTCAACAACACAGCAGCTGCTAGGTAGAGCTGGCTGGATTATCTTGTCAACTTATGCAACCAGCCCTACAACATGAATCATGTTGTTGACTGGACGACGAAAGTACAAGTGTCATCTCTTGACCAATCTGTGTTTTGACTCAAGCAGATGTTAAAAGACTGGAGTTAAACTGACACAATATTTAGGAACTGATACGAGATGGGTATTTAACTTGTGAAGATACTTAAGGGATTATTTTTAAGTGATGCACCCAACACACACACAAATACCCACACACCACCCCCAAATAAACCATCTTACAAGACTGGATGCTCACTTTTCAAGGGAAAGCATCCTAACATCTTTTGA
This sequence comes from Buphagus erythrorhynchus, assembly GCA_013400855.1. Taxonomy (NCBI): domain Eukaryota; kingdom Metazoa; phylum Chordata; class Aves; order Passeriformes; family Sturnidae; genus Buphagus; species Buphagus erythrorhynchus. The sequence goes on along the minus strand of VZTT01027088.1, from coordinate 17,939 downwards.
TGTTAGGATACATAATTTTTTGGGTGGGTGAGGCAGCACTGAAGTACCAAGCATACCTGACTTCAGATGACACCAATGTCCACGGTGGAAATAACATAAATTTTGAGTTCAGGTAACAGGACAAGATCATATAATTTTCTAGAGACACACTTTCCAGTGTGGAAATTCTGCAGGTGGACACCAGGAGCTGACACTGTCTACCTGCTGAAGCCCTGTTAGAAGTTTGCAGATGGAGTAATTCCTCCTGAAACGGATTTTCATGTTATTTACACATTAGTATTTTCACCACAGGTTACAAAGCTTCCTTTTTTTCACTACCCAGAGCTGTCCTGTGTATTAGTCAGATTTAAATGAAAACTTTAACAGCAGTATCTGACAGAATTTAATGTGCAATTGGATTTTAACAGATTCATTTATCTCGCTGCTCTCTCATAAAGTCTCTGTAAAGCCAATTTTTGTATTTCAATTTAGAAATATTCATCAGTTCTATTGCTATTGAAAGATCATAGCATCCAGGGCTCAACTGGATTAATTCACCTGTGCACTGCAGTATCCCTGAGTGCTTCCCTGCCTCTCTACTTCTCTTTGGTCTTTTTCAGTAGCACCTCTAACCTTCTCTAGGTAGTCTCCTTATTTTTGTGATATTTGTCCAAATTAGCAGAAAGACGTGTTAGGATTGATCTATGTAGTTATATTCTTACTTTCTTTGTTCTTGACACTCTTAAGCAACTGATTCCAAATAAGCACCACAACACAATCCAATTACTTTGTTCTGTCAGTTTCTAGAACAGGGAGGTCCTCTTACTTTCTCAGACTCAGAAAGCCCAGGATCTGCTATTACTTTGGAGGAAGTGTAAACAAATCAAATAGGTCAGCCCATTTTCCTTTTAAGAGAGTGGGAGATTTGGAAAAGAAGGGAAAAAAAAAAAGAAACCCCAAACCACAACAACAGAAATCCAACCGATGACAGCTTTTTCCTTCTTGCAAAGACATCTGAGTAAAATGCATTCAAAGGTTACAATATGACACTACATAAATCACCTGAAATTACATAATATATTTCATAAACTGAAACTGCAGCACATAAATAATCTACTTGTCAGCATAACATGTTGCTGGGTCACTTGCTGCTTCCCTCACCATAAAAAAACTTTCCAAGGAACAGGAAACTGTCTTCCAAGAGGAACCAGAGAGAGATGAGATGCAGCATATTCCCATTGAGCAATGCTGTTATTCAGAATTACAGAGAACATACCTAATGACGGGAAAATATCTTTTTAGGAATTCATTAAGAATTTTACCATGAAGGTTAATACTTTTTCCAAAGATGAAGCAAATTCTGCTTGTTTTAGGTATTTCAGCAATTGCATTTTTTCTTTGGGAACCCAGTTGTAAGGCCCAAAGAGTATCAAGAGTTTTTCCAGCCTCTACCACAAATAACTTTGTAAATACAGTCAGATTAATCCATTTCTTAGGCTGTGGAGTGTGAATTTCAGAAGAAACCCCACAGATACCTGAACATATCCCATAAGAATATTTTCATGTCAGGACAAAAGCAAAGCCTGGGAGGTTATTGACTGCTCCTCAAAATGGTTGGGCTTCTTCCTGCTCAGGCTACACTCAATGTTGGAATACACCCAGCCATTTCTTTCTTTTAAGCACATGTTTATTCATATGTGTTTAAATATATTCCCTTTGTTAGAAATATCTCCTGGAGATACCAACAAACAAATGATCATCTGTGGCCTTGTAGCACATTCCTCATCAAAAAAGTAGCATCAGCAACACAGAAATTTTAGTTCTGTAATGAAAATGACTACAATTCTGGTGCTGAAAGCTATCCTGAAAAGAGTAAGCAGAGACTCACTTTTTGGCAGCACAGGCTGGAAACATCTATTTTCAGATGTTCCCTAATCCTGGTAGATGGGTCCCTTTCCACCAGTGGGTCTATCTTTGTTCTCCCTCTGCCTCTCATAAGATTGAAAATGAAACTGCCATCTCTCACTTTCTGCCTAAAATTGTCTTGCTGAGGGAAGGTTGCAATGGGAAGGAGAATAAAGGGTACTACATGGTTGAGCTCTTGGTTTCCACTTCTTAGAATCAGACAATCTACCCATCTTTTAAATACCTCCAGGGACAGTGACCCAACCACTTCCCTGGGGAGCTTGTTCAAATGTGTTACAGCCCTTTCAGTGAAGAAATTTTTCCTAATATTGAGTCTAAACCTTCCCTGTTGCAACTTGAGACTGTTTCCTCCTGTCACCTGTTACCTGAGAGAAGAGACTGGCCCCACCTTGCTACAACCTCCTCTCAGGTAGTTGTAGGAAGTGGAAAGGTTTCCCCTGAGCCTCCTTTTCTCCAGGATAAGTAATCCCACAACTCTCCTCCACTCCTCATGGGATGTAGGTTTCAGACCCTTCACCAGCTCTGTTGCCCTTCTCTGGAAGCACTCCAGCACCTCAATATCTTTACTGTAGCAAGAGGTACAAAACTGAGCTCAGGGTTCTTCTGGTAAGCATGGCTGCTAGGTATGGAGAGGGTAATGATCACAAAACCTACCACTATTTTTATAGTAGTTTAAATGTTTAAAGATGATATGCTGCCTAATCAAAGGTTATATCTTGTTCTATATATTGAGCAAGACTTAATTTTTACTGCTTTCTGAGCTGTCGAAGTTTGCAGAATGTGTAGTTTTTTGACTGTGCATTTTGTAAATTAACAAGTTTTACAGAAAGAGCTGTTATTAATCAGACAGTGACAGGCCTAATGGGTTGGAAACAGGGATTCAGAACTCACAGCTTTGTTATTTCTTTCTTTGCTACTGACAAAATGACACTTCAGCGAATCATCTAAACTTTTCTATCTGTAAAAACAGAACAGCCATGAATCTTTTCAGATATTAACTAGATTTTCACACTTAATATTTTTACTTCTTTACCCTAAAAAAGCTATATAATATGATGATATCTTGCATTCTAAAATATCAAGTCTGCTTATAATGAGATCATCAGTTAGCACATTGTGATCCCACACATGCTACATGAAAACCTGGTAAAAGAAAGATTTCAAATTGCTCAACCTAGCCAACAGATACACTACATATGCAGGAAACATTTTCTGTTACAGAAGCAGTCCCTTCACGATGCAAAAGCAGAGCAATCTTTCCCTATAATCTATAGTGAAAAGCAAAAGAA
>VZTT01027087.1:118707-143177 GCA_013400855.1 Buphagus erythrorhynchus | reverse complement strand
CCATTCTGGGATTCTGTAATAGCAGGGCACTTTGTGATGGATGTTGCCTTTACCCTCGCCTTCGTGCTCGTGCCTCTCACATGCAGGCAGTGTGGGCTCTGCAGAGACAGGGAACTCCTCTCTGGCTCAGGAGTCCTTGAGGAGATATTTTGACCCACACAGAGAGAAATACAGATAGATGAATGGTATTGAGTCTGAAGAAAGCAGGCTGGAAAAAAAGGAGAGAGAAATGGTTTTGACCCTGGAGTGCTCTCTCCCCCAGCAATCCCCTCTGCTTACCTCAGAGCCTCCAAGGAAATGTGTCCATGGGGCATGAGAGAATGGGGATGGGAAGAACACAGCATCCTACACAAACACATCCTTCCCCAGACTCTCCAGGCCTGCTCTCTCCTCATCACAAAGGGCAAGGGAGGAGGAACGAGGTGAAGCAGCAGGGCAATTACCTTCAGCAGATGGGGCCCCCCGTGCAGCCCCCACCATGTCTGTGCTCAGAGCTGCTGCCAGCCCTCTCTTCCAGGGAGAGGATAGAGCTCACCTCCCCATCCAGAAAAAAAAGAAAAAAAAAAAAAGTAGCATCTGTGGGAGAAAGACATATGTCTGGCCTCCACCGTGAACCCTGCGCCTGGCAGGAGAACGCGATGCCGATTCCAGCCCCAGCTTTTCATTCCTGTTGTAACAGTCATAAACGCCTGCTGAAACCTAAGAAGAACAAGACTGTAATCCTAATAAAACAACATTCTGGAACCCTGAAAACTAGATGGAGGCTTCTCAGGCCAACTTTAAAATTATATTCGCTTTTCCAAGAGCTGCACTTTGTGTGTGCCGGCGGGATGGACGCTGGCAGGCTGACCCCGATGGGATGGGGGATTCCAGCAGGGAAAGGACAGCAGGCAGCTCTGCAGCACAGCAGCCATCCTGCCCCAAAATACAGAGAGAATCTCCCAAGCCCAGGCTCTCAAGGTCCCCTCCTAAAAGCAAGCCTTGATATGTTTTCTCCAAATCCAGCCTTCTTTTCCAGATGCCCTGCAAGCCTGACTCCGTAGAGCAGGAGCAGACTGAGCTTGTTTGAAGGCACAAGCTCGTGCAAAGGCACAGCTTTCCATGCTGAAATCTTTCCCTCCCTTTTTGGAGCGTGGTGTTGAACAGAAGCCATGGGACTTTGTGCACCAGCCACCCTCAAAGTGAAGAGCAGGAGGAAAGGGGGTTCAGCTTTCCCTGCTCTCCATCATGCAGCTCTCCAGGGATGCTGTTCTCCCTTGCTGGCATTGTCTCCAGCAAGGCACCACATCAACTGGTGCTTCTCTGTGGGCCTTAAAACACTCAGCAGCACCAAGCCCAAGGGTGGCAGGTCCTCAGCAACCATCAATTTGCATCCTTCCCCTGGCATCTGCAGAGCTGGAGCTGCACCAGCCAAGAAGCTGCACTCTGGAACACCAAGCTGTGCCGGCCCTTTCAGAGAAAAAAACCTTCTGTTGCCAACTCTTGTGATTTTACTGCAAATCTTCCCTGATGTTACGTGAAACCTGAGCTCCTGATGTGCCACTCCATCCAGCACTTCCACTTTAAGGAAAAAAAAAATCTGTGGTCTTTCTGGTCTTAAAGAAAACACTTCCCAGGAGGTGGCCTGAACACATGCTAAAGGCTAAAAGTAGCATTCACAGAATAAAAACATCTCATGATTTTTAAAAGGTTTTTGCTGTTCTGGGGGCCTGACCTGTGATCTGGGGAGCCACAGGTTATACAGAACCCAACAATTGTTTGGGCAAGGGCACTGTCTGATAACAGGTATTGGGTGGTGGTGGTGGCAGGCGTGTGACAGCTCCCTAATCAGCTCTGTGGGGATGACATGAGTCAGTCCCTGCAGGGAATAGCACATTGGAACTGCAAACACCCACAGGGCACTCATAATATTTATCTGGCAAACAGCATTTTCTATTATCACATTGTCTTAGAAGCATCAATTAATTAACTTTAACTCACCAGTGAAATAGGAAATGTTTTCCCAGCCTGGGGAAGCTGTGAAGGTGCAGAGAGGCTCCATACCCCAACCCCAGCCTGGGGAGGCTGTTGGGGTCAGGGCTGGCTTTTTAAGAGCTCAGCACTTCAGCAGTGGATGAGCTTCCCCAGGAGCCCCATTCCCCCTGACACACCACAAAAAGCAGCCAGCATTTCCCAAGAGCTCAGCGTGCCCATGTGCACCACAATGCCATCACCACTGTCCTGGTGGAAAATGAGGGGCTGAAAATCTGCTCCCAGGCCAAAAAAAGGCTGCTCTTGGTGCTGACTCTGAGGGCCTCTTTGGACCTGGGTGAATCACTTCACACCCACATAAACATACACAGCTACACAGCTCCTCCCCACGCCACAGGACGTGTCCTACTCGTGACATCCAGATCACTCTTGCCTTCCCAACTTGGCCTGACTGTGGGTGGTGAATTCTTAGAAATCTGGCCCTGAGCTATTTTGGATTGGCCCTGCAGAGCACAGAGACTGACACACCTCAGCTCCCAGGTGCATTTAGTGCTGCACAAGAGGGGACAGATCCCGACTGATCCACGGGAGCCTCAAGCATGGAAGAAAAGAGAAAAGATCTGCCCACATTCGTGCACTGTTCCTCATTTGGTTTGAGTCTTTTTTCCTGAGTGCAGCCTTTAATCTCTGCAGAGTGGAATTTTTGTGGAGGGGAAGATTTGGAAAGAAATCAATGGACAACATCACAGATCAAAAATTGTGGCAGGTATTATAGCTGCCCATAAAAGAGAGAGCATTTCAGAGTGCAATGTTCAGATGGAGGAGATTCAGCTCTCAGTGCCTTTCACACACTACAGTTTTCCCACTTTAGCCAATAAAGGCATCTCCCCTGAGCTTCTTCCTCAGGATCTCTTCTGCAATGGGATATATAAGCTGTAGAAGTCACATTTCACTTTCAAATCAGCAAAGTAGAACATTGTGTGATATTTCAGTCCACAGAGAAGGAGGAGAGAGCGAACACTTTGCACTTAAATAACTAAAAGCTTCTAGTGTGACACAAAGGCAAACTTCACTAACCTTTAATTTTCCCCACTTCTTAATGGCACACAGATCCAATGAAATCAAATGAGATAATCCCAGCCTGATGCAGCCTGGAAGCAGAGGTGAAAACCTCCCAGAGCTCATGCAATCAGAGCAGAGCTCGGACATTGTCGACTTCCCCCCTCAACTATTTCCAAATAAAACACTTTTGTTGCTTGGCTGCTCCTGCCAAATGAGTTAACAATAAAAGAAGGAACTTGCAAAGCTTCTATCCGCAAGAAAAAAATTAGTGAGGGGAAAAAAAAAAAAAAGGAGGAAAAAGAAGTTAAGGAACTTTAGGAAAAAAAAACAAAAGGGAAAAAACTCCAAGAAACTATAGGACAGATCCTCTGACTGGAGTAAATCAGTGCAGACCCAGCTCTGTTGCTTTACCCCAGGCAAATTGTGGGCCTGGTGCTATTCTGCATTTCTCAGGGGCAGGGGGTGGTCTCCACTGGAAGATTGCAACACTGCAGGATACTTTTCCATATTAAAAAGGCGCTTTTTAGCGTTTTGTCTATTGCCAGGTTTTGGGTTTATTGAGGACTCATTTGGCAGAGCCATCCTGGAAGAACAATACAGATGTTTTATGGAGAAATAAACTAGGACTTGGGCTGGATTCTTTCAGTGCTGGATTCCACCTAATTTGGAGGGAGAAATGGCTCTTTTAATGAAGGGTGCAATCAAAACCTGTATGAAAAGCCAATATGCCCTGGGCAAACGGAGCAGGAGATACACTGCCCCTCTCTGCTGCCTAGTAAATTCTGGTCTCTTTAGTACAGCAAAAGCCTCCCAGAAAGGGTAGAAAACATCCTTTTTCAGCCAGGGAATCAGAGCACCATGGCTTTCCCTCTGCTGAATCTCTTGGAGGGAAGTGGTGACCTCTCAACAATGGAGAGGGTCTTACAGACTAAATCTGCCACATCTTCCTAAGGAGCTGATCCTGTGGAGTCACCTGGTCTTTGTGAGCTCTCCCTCAGCAGGGACCCACAGATATCTCCTTAATTAGCACCATTTTTTAAACAGCAGCTTCTGGAGCACCTAGAGATGTTGTGGGTGCTTCTTCACTTGTGCAAGATTGCAAGGGTAGGGTTGAAAAAAATCTTACTCTCCACTCACAGGCAGGTTGGCTTCACTTTCTTGCGAGGAAGGTGATGCCAGATGACTGGGAAATCCAGGTTTGTTGTTAATTGTCACCTACACCGTGTAGAGTGCCCCTTAAATCATGGCAATTTTCACTGACAGAAGAAAGTGCTTGCCACCCTCCAGCGATGCTAAACAGTCATTGTCCTTTAGGTCAGATCGAGCTAGAGGAAAGCTGCAGGCTAAAAAGCCTTTTTTAATCTTTTCTTTGGCTTCTTCCTTACTTCCCACTTAGCAAATTTTGCTTTTTCACATCAACCATCCCTTCAGATCCCTTTTTTTGTGGCGCTGAACACTTCGGTTAGCAAAGCAAAGGAAGAGAGACTTGAGTGTTAAACTGACATGTCTTCCCAAGGGTTATTAAAAGTGATGGCCAGATGTGCTGGGCTATGCTGAAGAAATCTTCACAGGACAAGACTCCAAAAGTGAAGTATTGGAACAGAATTTACACAAATTCCCAATCACAGCATTGCAGGTACCAGAAAATAAGATACAGCCTAAACAGCTGAGGGGAGTCGAGAGTTTGCACATCAAGGGGTTGGCTGATGGGAAGAGATTTTGGGAATTGCTTTGGGCCAGCATCTAGCGAGGCAGATTAGGCTGGCACTGATCCAGCAATGCCCTTAAGCACAAACCCTGAGGGAGCCACGGAATCAATGGGAACATCAGCACCCTCGTGTCCCACAGGCATTCAGGACAGGTTTGAGTGGTCCCAGCAGAGAAATGAGCCCCCCTTGCCTGGCAGAGGTTTGTGTCTCCAGCACCTGCTCAGGCTGCGTGGGGTCAGTGCATCAGGCTACCTGCAGGGACAGAAATCTCCTGTTCCAAAACCATTTCTAACTTCTCATTTATTTCCCTCTCTTTTGAAGTCAACAGCCAACTTTTCAAAACCACCTGTGAAATTCTGTAGGAGTGGTTGGAGACGTTCCTGCTGGCTCCTCCAGAATCTGGATTTCACTGACATCTCTCTCTCTGCTTTTCTTTCAGTTTGTTTTTGGAACAGCACATGAGGGTTTTTTGACCTGTCTTGAGAAACTCAGTTTTGAGGATAGATGGATTTGTTTAAGGTGGAGTTTCTCAGCTCTGGACTGGAAATGTCTACATGTAAAGCAAGGATGGAAGGTCTCTCTGAGCCCTGTGGACAGCTTGTTCTGGGGGTACAACAAGGGATACAACAAAGACAAGGAGTTGGTTTTGCCAAGCAGCTGAGAATAACAGAGCTGTTATTTATCCATTACTGCTACTCCAGACCTAAATACTTAATTTTTAACCACCAATGACAAGGATAACAACAGTGGGTTAATATATTCCATTTCCTATATATCTGATGAACTGATAGCCAGTCACATGTTCAATATGCAGTTTTTGGCCAGGCCCTCCTTTGTGGTCTCTGTTTGCATTTGCATTAACCTGGGAGTATTAATCAGGCCATGTAGACACCCAGGAACATAAACCAACTCAAACACCCAAAAGATACACACCACACTCAGAATCAACACACAGAAACCACAGGATGGAGTGCAGTGTCCATTAACTGAACCAGATTAATCACATACACACTAAGGGAGGCCAAACATAAAACATCTGATTCCCACCAACCTCTAACTATACAAACCCAAGTAAATACTAAAGCACCCAGAGGCATGACTGGCCTCCTGATCCTACCACATATGCTGCTAAGCCCCCCTTGGAAACAAGGTCCAGGTAAGGAAATCATTAGTCACAAAAAGACTTCTGATATGACCACTTCCCAGGAAATCACCTCCAAAGTCCATATTCTCGAAGCCCAAGTGTTATAATCCTTTCCACAAACATGTCAAGCTTGTTCTTATAAACTTCTCTTAAGTCACAAGCCTTCCTCTGATTTGAGCCCAAAGTCATAGAATAGAATCAGCTGGGTTGGAAAAGCCTTCTAAGATCATCAAGCCCAACCATTCCCTCAGCACTGCAAAGCCCAACACTAACCCATGCCACATCCACATGGCTTTTAAATCCCTCCAGGGATGGGGACTCCACCACTGCCCTGGGCAGCCTGTGCCAGTGTCTGATCACCCTTTCTGTTAAGAAATTTTTCCTGACATCCAATCTAAAATTTGTACCCATTTACCCTCGTGTTCTTTACCTTACATGACTACTCTTACTCTTTAACTTACTCTTTTCCTCTCTGATGTTTACCATCCTGATGTTTAGATGTACAACCATCACCCTTTTTCTCAGCTTTTATTTTCTAGGATAAAATTTTCTCTCTTTCATTCCTCTCCCTAAAGACAAGCTTCCCTTCCAACATCTCCACCATCTTTTTCTTTAAGCAGCCCAGGTCAAACTCACACCTCAGGAACATGGGGACCAGAATGATCCATAGGATGCCACAGTTCCTGGCATATTTACCTTCTCCTGAAAGAAACTCCCCCTGGGATATATGAAGGTGTGCATACCTCTTTCGGCGCCCATCCCATGAATTATCCACACATTTTTCTCCTTTGTCATCTACAGATGGCAAGTTTCTATAGTGGAAATTCTTATTACTCCCTAAACTTGTAATTTTGCATTTTTCAGTACTGGATTTCATCTCTTTGCTATTATTCCAGTCTTCAGGGTCATCCAGTTCTCTCTGCATGGTACGTCTCCCAAATCTGTGTCAGCAGCAGACTTCAGCAAGGTCATTCATGAAAATATTAAATAAGATCCATCCCCAAGAAAAATCCTTGTAGAGCTCCACTCATACCCAGCCAGACACTTCCCCATGCTACTTGTTGTCACTCAGTCAGTTCATCTGAGCAATACTTGTTCAATCTCCAGTTTATGTGTTAATCATGTAAAAAGCACAACATCAAACTATTAGGAAAAGGTTCTTCATCCAAATAAAGCCTCGCCCTTGCAGAGAAGGATTGTTGGAACTCTCCCAGATCTACTCTCCCAAATAAAACAGCCCAAAGGGGCCCTGATCAACCTGGTCTAGTGGAAGGTGAAAGCCAAACCATTCTAGGATTCTGTAAAGAGCAAGTTGTCACATGACAACCAAGATACTGTGAGGATGGCTCTGCTTTCTGGTAGGTGAGATCTTATACCTGCCCAACTTACTGAGCAGTGTCAGGTTCCTAAAAGCTGTTAGATCATTGTGCATTAAAATTAACACTGTTAAATTAAGGTTGTTAAAGGATGAAGCAAGTACTGAGCTGCTGGAATGTTTCCTAATGGAATAACACTGTTCCAGAGAGCTGAGGGACATGGTTTAGTGGTGAATGTGGTGGTGGTGCTGGGTTGAGTTGGAACTGGTGATCTCAGAGGGCTTTTCCAACCTTAATGATTCTATTATTCCTATGCACATAGATGGCTTTGTGTACTAGTAATCTATTATTGATAAAATCCACCAACTGCAACACAGACTTGTGCCTATTTCTGTCTCATATTAGGTGGGGAAAATAAAATGACATCAACCCAAAGGCAATAAAGGTTATGTTGCTTTCCTTTGATAACACTGGGAAATAAGCAGCTCGCCATTGAGGATTCGTTGGTATTCGGTGCAATAAACACATTTCCTGATGGATGGCTGTGATTATAACAGCACTGTACAGAAATGACACTGCAATTTAGGCATAAGACAAACAGGAGTGATGGAGTTCAAAGCCCTGCCGTGCTGCTGTTTGGTTTGCTGTTTTGTTTTGAGCCAGCTCCCCGTGCCCGCCCAAGCCGGGATGGCCTCGAGGGTCGCCCCAGCTGAAAAGCATCTGCAGTGATCCCCCTGACCTTTCCCTCTGATAGCACCCTGCCTGCCTTTTCACGGGGGCCTGAACAGAGTCAGAGGTGAAACAGATAAATGACTGAAGATCCAAATGTTTTCTCAACAGGCAAGTTCCCACATGCTCAATTTTCTTTTCCTCCATGAAGAACAAGAGAGGGAAAAAATTGCAAGTGATTAGCTAATGAACATCTGGTTTGCTTTATTTGGGCTTCCTTGCAGCCAGGGGTTGCATTTACTAATTTTTATTTCCTACTAAAAACAAAAAAGGAGCTTTTTTTTTTTTTTTTTTTGTTTTTCCAAAGGCTGTAGAGGAGAGGCTCCTCACAAGTGTGGCCATTCTTTCCACCACTATGATTACCTGGCCCACATGCCACGTCCTGTGTGGTTACCTTCTGTCCTGAACTTTTCATGTGGTTTGACATGTCTTTAATTTAGACAATCAGACCACGTCTAACCTGAAACAAAAACACTCTTTGGAGATCCTGAACCCTTTTTGAATCCTACAGATGTCAACCCAGCGGGATGCGATGGCAAACTGTTAATTATATGTGTAAAAAGGGTCGATGTAATTACATAGTAAACACAAATATTATCTGATATAAATATAGACTGATTGTGCTCTTGCACTGCTGACTGCTAAAAATAGCTGATTTAAGGCCCAGCTCTGCACTGACTTTAGATTTGAGCAGCACCATTGACTTGCCTATGCTCACTTCAGCCCCTGAATTCATCTCTACTTGTTTATTTTCCAGGAGTTTTACAGAACTGAAAATGTGACCCCGCATGGGAATAATCAGAGATGGGTTATTATGAACAATCAAACAATGATTTGGAGATCTGTTCTTCCTCCACCTCATAGAAATCCAGTTTTCCAAAAATGCTTAAGCACACACCTCAACTTCCCCAACCATTTCAGAGCATTTCAAGCAGGTTCCCAAAATCTGTTGCTGCCTTGGGGAGTTACAGCCTTTCTTTGCATGGTCAATTCATTTCAGAGGCAACTATGAGACTAAATGTCACTGTTTACTGTTGCCCAGCTCTGAACAAGGGGTTAAGGAAATAAATTGCCAGCCATAAACCCTTTAAAAACATGGTTTAGTTTCTTCCTCCCACTCCCACATATTTACCTTACACTGACTTTCCAATGAGTTGCTCACTCCAGTCTGTCTTCATTGCAGTCACAGAGACCCTCAAGCCTCGATGGCACATTTGTATTTAACAGCCATAACTCCAAAATTGTTGAAAAGGCCATTTATGGCAAATCTTGGAGCCTGATCCAGAGCAAAGCTGCAGCAGTGTAAATCTGGAGGGACACTCACGTGACACTTGTAAATGATATCATACCCTGCCCCAGTTTATCACCCCCATCTTTATCGTTCAACCAACTTGTTCTCTAGAGAAGGATCATAAACCCACAGGTAATTGCAGGATGACCACACAGACAGTAAAAAGAAAAAGCCTGCAGATGGGTAGTTCAAAGACAGATTTCTCAAAAAACACCAAACCACTGAAAGGAGCCAAGCTGGGTCTCATTTGCAGATGCACTGAGCATCTGTAAGTTTATTTAAAATCAGCAATAGCTGCAATATGCAACGCCTATCAAAATCAGACATTTACCCACAACTGTGGCTTTTGAAAGACGTGATTTACTTCAGAAATGAAGAAGAAATAACAGGGCTTTTGGACAGACTAATAAATGTATGGTCCAGAGACTTTTCCAGTAGCATATTTATTGTCCAAGCCCTCCAGTCAGCAGCACACTTAATTTTAAGCACATGCTTAAGTGCTTTAGTGAACAAAGCTGAAATGTGGACCCACCAGGCAGCTCAAGAAAAGCACTTTCACACCAGCCATCCTGCACGAGCAGCCATAGCAGCCCAGCTTTTTACCATGATAGGCACAATCCAAGCTCAGAAGCAGCTTTTCCCTTTGCAGCTGGAATCTAATTGGGAACAAAGCAACCCTGGGGAGCAAGAAGGGTTTTCCTGACTTTTTAGGATGTCCCATATGCCCACTGGGTGATCCAGCATGGAGTCCTGGAAAGGCTTCACCCAGTGTGCAGCTTTTGGAGCAGGGGGTGGTAGTGACACACAGGAATGAAAAGGATGCAGGATTAGGCAAAGCTACAACAACCACACTGTTACACCAAATAATTTTATGCACCTGAGAGTGCTAATAGACATCTGACAAGGTTGGAGGCCTACCAAAATCTTTATATTGTCTGTGTCATGTACCCCAGCTCCATAGTCCAGGGGACAAGGAAAAGATCCAGGGTGACCACAGCCATAACAGGTGTGTAAAATCCTTCTTGCCTTGTTGAAGGCACTGGGTTAATATCCTACCCCTAGGTTTCTGTCTGGAAAAGGGACTGCTGGCACCTCTGCCATCTTTAAAAGAGAAAGGAAAAGTAAAAATTGTATTTGTTATTTTATAAGGAGTGTGGTATCAAAATGTGTCAGTCAGAAGAGGGCAGGGATTATTTTGATAAATTATCACCCACAGTGCTGAACACTAGAGAAGCCACATAAAATTATCTCTAATTGAAGGGTGGATTCTCTGGTATCCACTTAGATTACAGCATGTTCTAAGCTTTTCCTGCTTTCCTGCTCTCTGCCATCTTCTACTCTAGTTAAAGTTGAGCTTAGCTTTCCCTGTGCTGGGAGGAGGAATTAGAACTCTCTCTAAAGCCTGGCCATTTATTTGCATAAAAATTGTTAAAACTGGGTATTTTTGAGATTCTCTCAGATGTGACTGAATCTGGACTATGGATAGAGAGTGATGGGGGCAAAAATCAAGGACAGGGACCCACAAACCCAAACAGTCACACAGAGCACAGCTGCATTCTTTCTCTCCCTTCAGGAAATAAAACTAAAACCAACGACCTCACATTGTCACAGTGCAGCCTCTTGCTCATTTAACACAAGACTCTGTGACATATCAGACACGTGGTTGTGCTTGGAGGACTTGGTCATGCCAAAGTTCATACCAGGCTCCAATCACCTGCACCAACAAACAGCTCTTTGTGTCCACAAATAGGCTCAGAGCCTGCACTGACAGAGCAGATCTCTTTTCTGAGCGAGCCATGGCCAGCAGGCCAGACCTGCAGAAATCCTGTGAACATTCCAGCACCAGCCTGGACCCCTGTGGAGCCCATCTCAGCCTTCTGACCATTTTCCCTGTTAACTTTTAGAGACCCCTGAGGAGCAGTCTGCAAGTGCCCAGAAGAGGCACCAGCTATAAAGCACTGTTCTCTGTGCTCCAGAGCCCATTCACAGCTGCCTTGGGTCTGCCCTGGCTTTGAAAGCCCTGCAAGACTTGGAGGCTGCTCAACGTAGCCCACACTGCCTGAGCTTTGAGCCTTCCTCCTCAGGTGAGCACCAATCACAGGAGATAAATTCCCCAGGACCAGTGATGTGTGTAACTGTGAGAGGGGATGTCAGCCCTTTCCTGGGAGCTCCAAAGTGAGAGTTTTGTGTGCTGTCCTGGTCCTCCCTTTCCCTGGGGAAAGACAAAGAGTTGATATTGTTCTGCAGCTTTTGTAAGAGTCAAGGAGAAAGCTGGTGCTTCCAGTGGGCAGTAAAATGTCATCCACCAACACCTGCATCCACAGAATGAGTAAGGTTGGAACAGCCCTCTAGGGCCACCAAGAGGTTATCCAACCGTTCCCCAGCAGTCCCAAAGCCACCACTAATCCATGTCCCCAAGTGCCACATCCACACAGCTTTTAAATCCTTCCAGGGATGGGGACTCCACCAGTGCCCTGGGCAGCCTGTTCCAATTCCAGATCACCCTTTTAGTGATGGCATTTTTCCTAATAACCACCCAGCTGTCCTCTCCTGTCAGGGAGTTGTGCAGAGCCACAAGGTCCCCCCTGAGCCTCCTTTTCTCCAGGCTGAGCCCCTTCCCAGCTCCCTCAGCCTCTCCTGGGGCTCCAGACCCTTCCCCAGCTCTGTTCCCTTCTCTGGACTTCCAGTTTAAATCCATGCAGAACAAGGAGAGTACATGCATGGTTTTTATAAGATTAAAGTAGATAAATACTGGGGAGGAGCAATTTTATTATGAAAGGCAACAAGACATCTGGATTTTCATCACTGTATAGTTGGAGCTCCTCTCCCCTCTCTCCAATGCTCATAGACCAGGATTCCACTGCAGTGATACTGAAAAACACAGGACTAAAACCCAGTTGTTACCATCAAATACAGCCTAAGTAGCTTTTCTGTGGCAAGGAACATTTCATAGGAGCCTCTATTTTCCTCAGATACACTGAAGCAATCCTGCCTGATTTTCCAGATCACTTTCTGCATTGCCCACATGCCCCTGAAGCACTTGGAGAGTCCCTGAGCTTTTCAGACGTCACTTCCCAGCACAGAGGCAAAGTAAGGAAAAATCACCCTGCTGGTGCTGGTGGCCTGTGGATCAGAGCTTTATGTCCCTGCTCTGCATCTCAGCTCCCAGGGCCAAGGAACCATCCCAGAACTCCCAGCCCCCATTAATGCCTGCAGAACTTAAAGATTTGCAGAGTTTACTTGCAAAGCCTTTTAGAAGCAGAGATGAGTAAACAAGAATGAAAAGTTAAACAAAGGAAATACATTTATGCTTGTACTGTTTTCAAGTTTATGCAAACAATCCATTTCTAAAGCTGTCACTGACAGTCCTGGCACGTTCTCATTGCCCAGCTCAGAGTCATTTTGGAAACTGAAATCACAAGCATTTCTAAGATGCTTTGGGCAAAATACCTCCCTCAGCTCCACCAGCTGAAAGTCAGTGAGGTTGGCTGTGTCTACAGAGCCATGGCAACATCCTTGTGCCATGATTCTGGAAAAAGAGGGAGAAGAGTCTGGACTTCTCTGGCCAAAGCGGCTGTGGAAGAAACTGGAATAGAGTTATCCAAATGAGTTATGAAGAGATCAGCTGAAGAAATAACAGCAGGAAACCATCAGGCAGAGAAATTATTAGAAAATACTCTTTTCTAGCTGGTCAGGCAGTAAGTGGAGCTGCCATAAATGTCACCTTTTGGAAGGAAACATGGAGAGCCCGCTCTCCACCAGCACAGCCCACCACGCTCCACGTAGGAAGGGAGGACTCTCTGCTGGACCCAAGCAAAGGGTCAGCAAAGCCACAGCTTCCCAGACCACGTCTCAAGAAGTGGCATATATGTTTGTTTCAAAGGAAAAAGCCTGCACAAGCTCTGCTTCAGCTGGAAGACAGCACAGTTGCCATTCCGACGCCTCCTCGCCCTCTCTCCTCCCCTCCATTCAGCTGCACGGGACAGCACGTTTAACAGCTGAGCAAAGCCTACAAAGTTAATTTCTAGCTTTGAGATGGTTACTGGTAATTGTAGGTAATTTCAAATATAATTGCAATCGAGTTGGAAAAGCTCTGTTTGCAGTGTTTATGCTCATCACTCTAATTTAAGACCTAGAGAGCTGGATATGCTGCTCTTCAAATACACACCCATTTTTCATCTTCCTGATTTTACCACGAGCGATCATAAAAACAGCCCCAGCAAACCACAGTCTGCAATGCAAGGCAAATGTTTGAGAAGCTGCATATAAAGTTTCAAGCAAAGCTGCTTGAAGGTTAACGACAGAACATGTTAATGATTATCAAATAGACAAGGCAAGCCGCAGAGTGCTTCCAACACAGAAATGCAAGAGCCCCTCAAAATAAATGCTGGCTAACCTTGTTTGAAATAATACTTCTCTTCAAAGCCATGGAACTGTTGCATGTCACAAATATGTCCACATGTAGTTTTAATACAGGAATAATTACCCATGGCATGTTTGTTAGTGGAAAAAGCAAAGGTCTCCTGTTACTTACACATAATAAAACCTGCATTGTTTACCATGAATGAGTTATATGAGAGTGGTAATAAATAAGTGTTGTAACAAACTTTTGCTGCCCAGGCCTGCAAACTGTTCTTAATATCTGCAGTTTGGTAGCACCTAGAGGCCCTGCCAAAATCTATGATGCTGAGCCTGCTGCAGAGCAAGAAACTGCCCCTGTTCTGAAACGTGGAAAATATGGTATAGGCAGAATAAAAACATTCAACCCCCTGGGCAGGGTGACTCAAAACATGCAGGTATTTGCAGAAAGCTCAGCTGGGAGGGACACACTGCAGGTGGCCCTTCTGCTCCCTCTGGGATGTGCCCCGTGTGTGAGTGGAGAGCAGGAGCCAAAGAACTTTTGATTCTGCTTTGAGTGGGTACTACCAAAGAGCCCACACCAGGCAAAGCTGCTCCTGTGTGCAACAGCTCCTAGGCTGGGGACTGAAACATGACCATTTTAAACACTAGGATACATCCTTGAAGTTAAAATCAACAGCTGTGTGCTGGCTTATAGACACTTCAAATATCTGGGTTTAAAAAAATACGTTTGGCTTTCTTGTAGTTGACAAAACTCCTTGAGAGTTTTAAGCTCTTTGGTAAAGTCATATGGAATCACAGAACAGTTTGGGTTGGGAGGGACCTTAAAGACCACCTAGTTCCAGTTCTTTTGCTTTGGGCAGGGAAGTTTTATCTGCAAAATCTGTGCATGGATTACAGAATCTCTGGTCACCTCTACCCAAAGTTAATCTCTGTCAACATGGACCTGCTTGAAAAAAGCCCAACCAAACCAAATTCCTTTGCTTGCTGTATTCTTGACTCATGAAACAAGACACTTTTAAAGCTGGAACTACTCAGGAAATTATTTGTTTCCTGTGAAAATTTCAGAGGAAAATTAAAAACCAAAAATTCTTTACCTTAACATTTTCCTACTTTTTATTTTAAAATTAAAAAATATCTTTCCTTCACGTGGTTTTGTTGGGTTTTGGCAGCCATTGGACCATTAGAGAATAGTTTCAGGAGCAAATTATCCACTCAGCCCTTCGAAGAACACCACCTCTGTGAAGACTGGAGTACTTGCTTATTTTAATGCAACCCACCAATGCAACCTTCTCTTCAGAATTGAGTCAGAAATGTTATAGTTTGAAAACTATATGTAACATCTGAAAAAAACTTCAAAACCTTACTTTAGTAATGAAATGGACTATTTTAACTACTCAGAAAGTTGTTTCATATAGCAAAAGAAGCAGCTGTGGGGTTACTGGTAACACTGCACAGGATCTGTAGCTCTGCACCACTTGACCAGAGCCAGACATTGCCTCCAGCAGTGTTTGCTCCTCCTTCATTCAACCCCCAAATAATGCAGGACCATTCTCCTATTGATTTCTGTTTCTTCACTTAGGAAAAAGGAGTTTAGGACAATTTAAGACCATCACCTCAGGACTGAGCAAAGTCTCAGTTACTCCTTGTTGGATAAAAGGGTTTACTAAAGATGAGGAGCTTTACGGAAAAACTAATGAACAAACTGAAAGAGTAAAATTCAAGCAAATTAATTTCATGGCAGCCTTGCACATCAGCAAGGTTCCTCCAGATTTCTGCAGAAGTCAAAATGATTGCTCCAAAATAATGCCCTCATCTCACAGGTATCAAACAAATCCAGGTGAGCTATGCCCTTCTCCAGCCACTTGGTTTGATGTGTTAGACCCACAACCCTACCCAACCATCTGGTAAGTGGAAAAAGGAAAACCTGAATGATTTACACTCAGGAGCAATGGTGGTGGGGACCAGGAGTTCAGATTTATCAGCAGAACCTCAGCACTTCATTGTCACTGAACTCCAGTTCCTGCAGGCACTGACCATGCCACAGGAATTAAACCTCCAGCTCCCAACAATTATTTCTACACTGTTTTTCAAAGTTTTTGCTGTGCTATCAGTGACTATAGCATCCTTTAAGCCTTTACTGAGGAAGCAAAATAATAGGGGGGCCTCAGAAACCTGGTAATCAAAGGCAGCTGCATGCAAGATATTACACTCAAGCTCTAAGAATAACCATTAATTGCTTGTGTGGGTCAAAAAAAATCAGCTCCCATGAAAAATTAATATCTAAATGAAGACTAATGAGAGGCTGGTTAAACGTAGCAGAGAAATAACAGTAAGGGAGAAAAATTTAGGACTCTGATTCTAAGTGCCTGGAGTAACCAAAAGTGATGGTGAAGCTGAGACTTGAAGTCTGATCCTTCAGACAGGGCTGGGCATGTTTATTAGTTCAGTCCATGGGTCACCTTTTTGTTATTTAGGGGTGCCCAGAAAAGCCTCTGTTGTTATTCAAGTTGAAAGGGCAGCAGGACCACTGAGATAAGTAAGAGTATTTCCCTGTGAGGACTCTGGAACAAGTTAGCAAGAAAAAGTATGGAAAAGGGATTTTTCCTGCCAGTGCTGTGCATACTGAATGCCTCGGAGATACTCCTCCAGGAACACAGAGAGCTGTGCTTTGAACAGACTGCCTGCAGCTCATCAGTTTGTTTTCCCCCTTTTTGGCACATGCTGTCCTCTCATCCAGGCTGGAGGCACTTCTGCATAACCTGTGACCCAAGGAATAACCTTAGGCAGGAGTCTAAGCAGAGCAGAGAAAAGCAGCCAGAGCTCACCTACCCCCCAGGTTCACCTCTTTGCCCAGGCTGGCATCAGGCTTAGCTCATGGTGATGAACTTGGTTGGAAGTAAAATTTATAAACTCGGTTGTCAAGACAAATTTGGAGCTCCCAGCCTGCCAAGCCCTCAAAAGAAAGGCAAAAGAGATCTGAACCTACTGTAAGGGGTACATACAACTCATCCCTTTCTAAGCTATGGTAAAATGCAGGCAAAAATATTCCATCCCAGAAACTGCTGTTACTCCTGCCAAATACCAGCAAATATAATTCTGCACTTCTTGACCTCTGGGTAGCAATTAGACCTGAAGGATGGTCTCATTTATGCCCTTCAGCATCTCAGCATGGCTGAGGCAGCAGCAGCTCAGGAGCCTTGCTCAGCTGTGCCTTGCTTTGTGCTTTGGGGACTGACAGCACCACAACCCCACGAGATGGGAAGCAGCTCCCTGTCCATGTGTGGAAAGGAGGATCTGTCAGCCAGATGCCTGGGACAGAGATGGCAGGAGATAATCTGGTACCATGAACATTGCAGGGAGGTCTTACTCTTCCTCAGAGAAGTATGAAACCAGCCAGGGAACTGATTCTTCTCAGGAAACCTTCTCATTTCAGTCCTGCCATTTGGTCTGTGAAACAGGGAATGGGAAATGGGTGGGTAATCCCCAAGGAGCACCAGCCAAGTTCCCAGACTTTTTTCTCAAATGCTTTGCATTTCAATGTGCAAGTTGGAATACCAGCAAAGACCTTTCTTGGTAGCTGTTCTTCTATTCCTGGAACTTGGCAAAGGGACACTCAGTGATGCTGGAGATGCTCTGGTGTTCCACAGGCAATGTGAAATACTTGGCAAAATGCAGCAAATGCAAGGCCAAGATAAAATATTTCTGGCCATGAAGATCAACCCTAACCTTTGTAAAATGCCTGTCAACAACAGCATTGTTTATTACTATCAGCTATAATCCTGCTGGTACTTTTGAGCTGAGAACTGGTTCTGATTCATATTTCATTTGTTCTGCATCACAAACCTCCATCCTTCTGCCTACTGCTCCAGTGAGGAAACTTAACTCTAGCATTTCACATTCAACCCATAGTATGTTGGATCCTCTACTTATCTTGAATCAATCTTTATACCTTGCACTCAGATTTTGGTGTTTAATGACATTTCACGGAGTATTGCATAAATACACTTGAATTATAGATTTGATGTGAGCTGATTCCTGTGTCTGTTAATCTAAATATTTGTATTTACTCTGAACTCTGAAACACCTGATGTTGTTGCTGGTTTTGATTCAGTGACTGAAGCTATAAAAAATAGAAGGTTCTTTCCAAAACTATGGTTTGATTCCTTCTCTGGAGTCACATTAGGATATGTGTTGTTAAGCACCTCATCCTTGGGCACTGTCTTCTAAAACTGATGCTAGTGGTCCCAACTCAGGACATTCTATGGTTCTGTGAATTCACTCACTTAAAACACTGAAAAGCGAAAAGGAATTTAATTCCTGGCTAATCAAGTTAAAAACCTTAGTTTGAACATAAGCTTCCTGTCCTGAGGAACCATATTTAAAATGAAATCTTAAAAAAATTTGCATCTAGGCCTCAAAATCAAGCACTGCAAATTAAGAAAAGCAGGTATCTCACTACAGCTGTCTTGTGTTTATGTTTCATGATGGGCTCTTCAATTACAGCATCATTTCAGACCATTTTTACTTAACTTAATTCACAGAGTGAACAGCCCTGAATCAATGAGCAGTATTTTGCCCCACCCTCATTACACACTGTCTCTACAACTTCTTTTGCAACCCCAACCTTGATATGAAGGCAGGATTAATAATTTCTCCATAGGTTTTCCCAAAAAGCATTTCAATGGAATATATGAGAGCATGCCCAATAGTAATCAATTCCCATTCACCCTGCCAAATGGGGAAGTGGTACATTTCCCATTTTATAGGCAAGGAGCTGAGGCACAGAAAGGAGGTCAAAAGTGCTCATTAATTTCCAGAGGCCGATTTGCTATGCCTTGGACATGATTATTCATGGTACTTAGCATTAAATACTACTTTATGCATCCAACATCCTGCTCCTGTTCAGTAACATGGCTGCTGGTGGTCCCATGCACTTCATATCAAATTTGTAGGATTTTAAGCCAGAAGGTGAGCACTAAATTGTGACCCCCAGGAAACATCCAGTTAAGTGATGGATGGTCCCACCTAGGGACACACAAGCCCTATTTTCCCAGGCCAGCATGACAACACCTTGATTTTGGGACCATCCAGTTGGTCATTTATCACACAATTTCCAGTTGCTGCACCAGCAGAGAAAGGAATCTTGCAGACAATAACCACATTAGTAGAAGAATGAAAATTGTTTACCCAGACATTTCTCCAATTTACAAAAAAGACAATGGTCTGAGGGCAAAATAGTTTATGGAGACACAATGAAAGGTCTCTATCCCAGGGGAGCTGCATCAAGGGCAGCTTTATGCTGATACTTCCTTCACAGTCTGGAGAGCTGGTACAATGAAAGTTTTGGGTTGGCCCTTCAGATTTGCAGTAAAATGTGTTCAGTTTTTCAAGTTTTGTGTGTAGTTTGAGACTGTTAAGACAGACACAGTCCTGAGACTGCTGAGCAACTCTGTACCTGGGCTTGTGCCAGTGCCCATTGAGGAAAAGCCATGTGTGAGATGATCTATTTCTAGCTGAGCCTTAAAAACTTCCAGGGATAAAGATTTCCCCCCTTTCCTCCTCCACTGGCAGCTTGTTTCAGTCTTGCACTTGCCAGGAAAAAAAGGTTTCCCTAATGTCCAACATGAAGCTCCCACACTGCAATCCATGGCCTTTGCCCCCTTACAATGTCACCTGCCACTACCAAGAAGAGTTTGATCCCATCATCTTTGCAGCTGAACTTCAAACAGTTGTATTAAATTTCCTCTTTGCTTGGCCTCAGTCCTGAAGGAAGCCAGGATTTCTGTCCTTTCTCTGGGGCCCAGATACACTCTTGGCCCAGAACAGGGGGCCCTGCTTCTTCCAGGGTTAAGGCCAAGCACCTGTACAACCACCCCAGGGCTCCATGCGAGCCACAGGCTGCAGTTTCTCTTCCATGTAGACAGCTGGGGAGGGTTATTGACCTCTTTGATATGGACTGGGGACACAGCCAGAGTCGGCATGAACAGAGGAAAATTCACATCAGAGGGTTTTTTAGAAAGCAGAACAGGCAAAAAAGCCTGTGATGTGTAACTTCAGAGCTCTAGCACACAGGGAGAGCTATGGGGACACCCCGAGTGGGTTCCCAAAACCATGGGAAGGCAGAGCCACCATCCTCACTGGACTGTTTAACCACTGAGAAACTAAAAATGATCCAAAAAAAAATCTTCTTTCCCCAGGTGCCATTACATTCTGGGAAACCTAAGCAGAGGCACACAGGCAGGGAAGGAGTCCAGACCAGGTCCAAGAAGAGAAAAGGCCGAGCTGGCTGGGGCAGTTAACCTCTGACAGACAGTCTGTAATATACCTGACACAGAAAACAAACCAGGTGGTGCCACTGCTCAGAAAATACAGACACAGCAGGGGCCTGGCCATGGAGGAGGGGGAGAGAGGGAAAACATGAGCAGGGGAAAGCTGAGAGGGCAGGAGTCGTTAACCCCTGATAGTGAGTATAAAGTATTTTACTCCCCATCTCATTCATTAGACCACGTCAGCTCCAGCAGGACCATGTCCATTCCCGCACATAAATCCAGCAAGTTTCTCTTTTAAAAAGGCCAGACACTGTCTGTGCCATGGCAATGCAGCTGTCTGGCTGCCTGCCCTGCATGCAGGACCACAGCAGCTCAGCTTTGGCAGGTGAGGGTAGCCCTCTCCCAGGGGTTCCTGCACCCTCTGCCTGGCACTGCCACTTGCCCTCTGCTTCCCTTGCAGCCCAGGGGAGCAGGATGTCCCCAGGGGCCACTGTGTCCTGTCCCTGTCAATGCCAGCCCATGGGCAGGAGCAGCTCAGCCCACCCAGCAGAGATCTCAGGGAGGCAGAGCTGTTTTCACCAGCTCCATTGCAAAAGCTGATGTGGAACAGGCTGCTCAGGGAAGTGCTACAGTCACAATCCCTGGAAATGTTCAAAAGATATGTGGATGTGGCACTTGGGGACATGGGCTAGTGGTGGGCTTGGCAGTGCTGGGTCAGCAGCTGGACTCAATGATCTTAGAGACCTTTTCCAGCCTTAATGATTCTGTGGTTCTAGAAACTTTTGGATGACTGATTTCATCCATGGTCCAGCACGGTCCTCTCAGGCATCTGATCATAGGAGTGATACAGGGAAAAAATGGGACTCTCATCCTCTCTGCAGAGCCATATCCTTCACATCCCTAAGGAACAAATCTTTTATAACCCATGCAGAAATAAGGGTACGATGTTGAGAGAAAGGAATTACGCAGAATAACTTGCATCTGGTACTGGTTTGGAGCTTATCTCTGTGCTTCCAGCTTAAGGGGACACAATGTACTCCCATCTTGCCCCATTTTTATAAGTTGCTCAAACCAGCAACCACCCCAATGAAACTCTGGGAAATGCAGGGAGTAGTTCTGTCCTTGCCAGCTGACCTGAATTTTTACTAAAAAGCTAGCAATTCCAATAAAAGAACAGGGACAAAAAATCAAACTATTTTTAACACATCTGTCTACAGTTAAACAACATTGTTTTTCTTTGTGAGAACTTAGTAACATCAGAAAAGTTGGAGAGCCTTCCTGGGGCTGAGGTATTACAGGGCATCTTGTATACCTTGGCATTGTGTGGCTTTCCAGGACATCATTTTAACACTTCACAAATCAGGCTTTATGGACAGTCTTCTCTCATAAATCCACTGCAAAGCAAACACAGAAATTACATGTTACACATAGCCAGGTAAACTGCACGGAAGATCACCAGCGAGCAGAGCATTTTTAAAATGTATAAAAACCATAAAGCATTTTTGGTGTTTTATGATGGCAGCATTTCTTTTAGGGCCTGATCCAGCCTTCTTTGAAGTCCAATGGAGTCTTTCCATTGACATCAGAGGGTGTGGGATTTGTCTCACAGCAACTTATACCAATGAGAACAATATTTTGCTCTGAAGTCATTACTTTCTGCTGTGGATGTTTGGAAAACAGCTCGTCACCTGACAATACACCCTGAAGGTACTGACAGTCCATGTGTTTTCATTATTTAAAAATGAGACTTGGTAACGGGCTCAGCTGTTTGGGGAAGGTAATATTTTTCTTAAGTACGCCTACCATAAAGTAAATTAGCAAAATCTTCTTCGAGCTGTAACTAAAACATAAGGGCACAGCTGCCCTGGAGGAGTAAAAGGGCTCTCAATGTAAACTCCACTGATATCATCACCATCAGAAGGTCATAAAATTGATTGATTATAAATACAGTCCTCATTTGTTTACAGCTTGCATTTTTGGGTCCTGGGTAATTAGCACATTAACCATCCCTCAAAGTGAGCGCTTACAGGTGCCGCTCCCAGATAGCCAAAGTGGAAAACTGCACAAGAGCAGCCTCATTTTCCTTCCACAATTCCAGGATGGATGCATTGGGACGGAGGGGAGAAATGTCAGTTATGTGTTTAGCTACTTGATCACACCTACCCAGGAGCCAAGGGCGTAAGGGGGCATTAAAATGACCTCTTAATTTCCTTCAGCGCTAAGGTAGCACCCAAAAAATGAGAGACATGTCAGCAATGTGAGGGAGATCTCCTCTTTGGGAAGCCTGCGGCTGCCAGAAGTCTTTTAAGATTCTTTTTCCCTCGGCACAAGCCAACAAAGGAAGATAAAGATCACCCTATTTGTGGTAACTGGTACTTAGTTCCTTTTAGTTACACTTAAAATAAACTCTCTCTGAGTTCTCCAAAGGTTTCAGCCTGCAGACACACCACTACCGAGCTGTAAGCCAGCCACCTTCCTCCCAGACCCTCTTGGCTCCAAGTTCACGACTACTCTGTGCTCAGGACATTAAACTTTAAAGTCACGTTTTATTTGTACAGCTGGATGCATCAGGTTTTTGCTTATTGTCTAATTAGCCAACTAAACCACTTCTGAAAGGGTTTTAGTGCTTTACCCCCAGTGAGATCTCTGTAGTGAGTGTGTGTTGAAATGCTAATGGAGACAAAGAACTCCTTTTTGTAGGAATTTGCAGTATTTTGGATACATCTCCTGGGCCAAATCTTCAACTGCTGTGGCTTGGTTGGAGTGAGGCAGGTTATTCCCAGTTACAGACGTTGAAGGACTCCTGAAGTTTAACAGGATGCCAGAGAAGCTATTCACTAATATTCTGGTTTTCAGATAGCTTAAAACTCTAAGGCTGGTTTCCAGGTTTTTCCTGTTTTCCACAGAACTTTATTAGAAATGCCTCCTGCATGTGGGACAAGATAACAGCTACAGGATTCACCAAGGCACTAAAGATTAAAGTAGGCATTATCTGCCCTGGCATTTACATGATTTTACAGATTAATTCTTTCAAAACATTTCCACTGGCATCACCTGCTGCACAAGTAATTTAAAAATCTCATACTTACATTTTTTTCATCCATGAAATGAGAGTAGCAAGTGAGCAAAAAGTGAAGTCGCTGGCATAGCTGATATTATCTGTGCATTAAAAAGGAGATCTTGCTTTACTTTTGGGGGTATTTCTGTTAATGCTACCAGTTCCTAAGTGGAGATATTTTGGAGAACTGCCTCTTCTGATGTATTTGTACAAGCTAGAGCAAAAAGCAGCCTGAAAAGAGCCTCTAAACACTACAACACTGGCAGTAAATAATGCTAATAACCCTTAATTATGGGCCTTATTTAATTCCTGTTTCCAAGTGCCATGAATGTAGCTAAATGAATGTGCTAAATGATAGCAAATTAGCTTTAAAAATGTTAATGTAAAGTTGCTTAGCGCTGAAGGCTGTTTTTTGCCCTTCTGGCAGGAGGAGAACTCCTTCACTAAGATTCCTCTCCAGCCCGATGGAATCCACAGATCACCCATTCAGTTTTTAGACCCTCACACCTCTACACACCCAGAGACCTATTTTCACTTTAAATCCAGAACATTTTAGTTGTTCTACTCCTAAGATTGTTTCACTTACGGTTGGACTCGATGATCTTAAAGGTGATCTTTTCTAACCTAAATGATTCTGTGATTCTATGTTTTGGATGACTGAATCCTCCTTATACAGTTGTTTGATTTTGCACTAACTCAACACCCATCAGTACGTGCAGCAGCCAACCCCAGCTTGGCTCATTTCAGATCTGAGTTCAAAGTGGCAAAAATTTCCCCATAAAGTTTATCCAAAGAGAAACATGACAAACATTACAGGTGCAGAATACTACACAATGCTCCTTCAGTCTGATATAATTCAGCATTTCAGTGTTCCTGCACCCTGGGCATGATGCCTCCTTGTAAAACTGTCTCATGACCAAACCACAGAAGAGAAGATCAAGCAAATGATTCAATTTCTAATATTCGAAATCTCTGGGGTTTTTATACTTGAGCCAGTTGCCCAGCTGAGCCCATAAACACAACTGCAGTGGAAAATATGATGTGCTTGGTCAGACGGGGTTCCTGTAACAGTGATGACCCAGCAACATGAGCACAGCAACTTTTCTAGCTGCAAGTGCTAATCGTTATTGAACCAATTGGTACAAAGAAGAGCAAAGATTAATCACAGAATAGCCTGAGCTGGAAGGGACACACAAGGATCATCCAGCCCAGCCCCTGGCCCTGCACAGGACCATCCCCAGGAATCCCACCGTGTGTCTGAGGCATTGTCCAAATGCTTCTTGTGCTGTGGCAGGTTTGGTGCTGTGACCATTCCCTGGGGAGCCTGTTCAGTGCCCCATCACCCTCTGGGAGAAGACCTTGTCAAGAGGAAGAGCTTCTGTTCCTAAAGTTGTCCATCCCTCCACCTGCACACCTGCATCACTTGTGCTAATATTATTCCTCCTTACAAATTTGGCTTCAAATTTGATCACTGCAAGCACTAAGTGAAACAGGTCATAAGAGTCAACAACACCCTACACACACACAACCCCCCCTACCCCCCCAAAATTCCATCCCCC
>VZTT01027087.1:104007-115416 GCA_013400855.1 Buphagus erythrorhynchus | reverse complement strand
TGTGGAGATGGTCTGGCAGGCAGTAGTAATTCTCAGGAACGTGCTTCCTACACTTTTGGTTATTAATTACAACTGAAACAATTAACAAAAAGGAAAGAAATTCGATTTTCTTGGAAAAAATATAGAATGTAGATAAAAACAGCTATATAGATATATATAGATATAAATATAGAATCACTGCCCTGTGGGATAATTAAATGAACAAAATCTGCTGAGGAAGGGAGAGCCCACAGTCCTGCTTGTGGGAGAGGAAAAAGCCACCGAGCTCTGCTCCCTTGGTGATGCTTAGTGATGGTTCAGATACTGAACCATCTCAAAGTGAATCACCTGAGTAAGGTCCCCAGCATCACTTTGTTTCCCAAATTGCTCCCTAGATCTGCATCAGCATCGTGACTCTGTGTCAGGGCCCTGAGGGCACTCATGGTTTTCCTTCCACAGCCCTGCCCAGGAGCTCAGCCCAAGGCCATCAGTCCCAACCTGAGCTAAGCCTGCAGGTTCAAGCCATCCTAACAAAACAAAACAAAACAAAACAAAACAAAACCAAAAACAAACAAACAAAAAATTCCTGTGTTGTTGCTCATGCCATCAGCCTGAGCTTCAGAGCAAGTGTGACCCCTGGAGCAGGCAGCTGGAGGAAGGTGATGAGGAGATGCTCAGGTTGAGAACCCAACTGACCCCCCCTCCATGGAGCACCAGACCTCAGGGAGGAGAAAATCATATATGGAGCTTTTAGAGTGCTTCCACACAGGTAGAAAAACAGACTTAGGAAACTTATTCTGGGTTAAAACACGTAACTTAAAACACAGATTAAATCTGGGGGGATGTATCTCCCAGGAATGAATTCTATCACTACTCCAGCTTTTCCCAAAAAACTTCATAGAAAATAATCCATGAGGAACAGCTTCTTGCAGCAATCTCACTTCAGTAACTTCACAAAAGCAGTAAGAATTATAGAAAAACCAGCACAGGCAGCATTCCCCAGACTTGCACATGCACATTCACAGTTTGCTTTGACATCAGGCTCGAGTTTCCCTGAAGTAATCATCGATGTTTCAGGTTTCAATTTTTCATGGCCCACTTTGGGGCCTGACTTTCAAAGAACAAAGAACTTCCTGAAAATCAGTTCCTGACATTATGGGCCAGTTGTTAATTAGAGATGCAGGTGCCTACATGAGGCATTTCATTTGAACATTTTTGCTTACACACTCTGAGCCATCGACTTCCTCCTCACCCATGAGAGCTGACTTGTGCATCACCTGGGAGCTGAAAGGAGCTTCCAAAATTAAAATAAAACTTTGGAAATTATTTTCTGGCAAGTGCATTGAAGGCCTGCCTGCTACTGATGTGGACAAGATTTTTTTACTTTTTTTGTGGGCAAGATGAGTTCTGAAACAGAAACTCTGATGAAAATTGTCCTGGCATTTAAGTGACATTTTGGCAAAACACCATGGAAACATTTGGTCACATCCTCTCAACGCTTAATTTCTTCCTTAAATGTGCTTTTTAATATGTCACAGTTGTTAAATTTGTAACAAAAATTCCCTTGAGACTAAACAACAGTGCTTGGTATGTGAAAAATGAACAATACATTTACATCAGTAAGCCAAGAGGAAATCTTAAATAAATGTATCATTGAGTATCAATAGATGTTACCTTTACGAAATTTGACCATTTTGTGGACTGATTTTAGCAGCAGGGTGTCCTAAATAAACTCAGATATATACAAATATTGTCTTATTCATTCAGTTGTGACATAAGTACCCAGATTTGCTTCTTCTGATGGGTTTATTGCTGTCAGGCAAACATCACTGTCTGGGAAGGCAACTAAGCGTTTAAATTCATTTTTAAACTTTCATTATTTTTAAATGACTAGCATAATCCTAGAATCAGATCTTGAAATGTATGGACACTTCCAGCTATTTTATGGGAGGGAAGAGGAGTTGAGATTTCTGTGCACAAAACTCAGATAAATTCCTGCTAAACCTGGGGTGAAATTTGACTGCTGGTGTGTTCTGTGGTGTTGCTGCCTTCATGGGCTCTGCAATAAAAGCTTCTGCCTGGTCTAGTGGAAGGTGCCCCTGCAGGGGGTTGGAAAAAGATGGACTTTAAGGTCCCTTCTAACCCAAACCACCCTGTGATTCCATGGTTCTGTTCTTGCTTCCCCAACTTTCCTTGTGTAGGACTAACACTTTATTACATAAACCCTCAGAACAGGTAATTAACAACTTAATTTATTTATTGTGAAAAGTGTTGAGGATGTTTCTGGGTGCTGTGGACATGCTGAAACCCATGTATTTCCCAGCCAATATAAACAGATTTCGGTGCATTTGCATCTCTCACCAGGACTGAGGGCTGTAGTCCCATTTTAGTGGGATTTCTCATCTCATACAGACCACTCACTGTGTGCTGGTGTGGCAGCAGGACCATTCAGAGTAGGAACTGGCCCGTTTGCTTTTTCCTTTAAAAAGTGAAATCAGCCCATTTTGGATTCTGGTTTCTAGGGCAGAAATCCCATAGTGCTTTTAGCCTTGAGCATTTACTCAGACATCCTTTTGGCTTCGGTAAGAGCACAAACAGCAGCACAATTTAACAGACACACCAGTGCACTGGGATTCAGAAGTTCAGGAATCAGCTCTGCTGCTAACTGTGGCCACCTGCTTTACCTCTCAGTGCTCCTGCTCCTCTCCCACTCTGTCTGCCTCTCCTATTTGCACTGTAGGCTCCTTAATGCAAATACCATCTTCCTCTAACAGTGTTGAGTGCCCAGCCCTGGAGCACTGACCTCTTCTGGGATTATCAAACATCTGTACTATAGAAAATAAGAGCACAGAGACAGTCCTTGCCTCTTGGCTTTACTAATAGATATGGGTATTTCAGCCTATCAGCCCTGTGCTCTCCAGCTTTGTTATCTCTAATTACTTATCTGCTAAAGTTGTTCCCTTCTGCACAGCATAACCCCTCCCTGTCTCCTTAACCTACTGCTCTGTGTTATTCCCTGAGACTGCATTCAGAGGATGTTAGTACAGTTGTAAATTCAATCATTCCACACCATCAGAAAATGCACAGGTCAAACTGCCCCTGCCTTGAGTCCCCAGAGCACAGGCCATGGTGAACACACCTTCTTTCTATGCTCAGTCCCTATTTTTCTCCACTGACATTAGACATGCTCTTTATGGACAGCAGAGGTGGAGAGGAACTCAGATGTGGGGGGATGATGTGCCTGACTCCAGGTCTCATTCCTGGGGACAAATGGACATGGATCTGCCCATGGTTGTCCCAGATTCTGACTCCATTCAATCTTGTTTGAGAACCACCCACAGCTTTCATGCCAGTGCTGGTCTCCTCTCAGAGCCAACTCACTCGAGTTCCCATTTTCACACCAACACTTCTCTTTATAACTCTGTCTCCTTTTGCCTGGCCAGTGAGTCCCCACTCCTGGTCCTATAAATGTCCCTCTCCACACAGAGTGTTTCACTGTCCCTGCTTCCTCCTCCTCTTCTCTACCACCACAGATGATTGTTTCTGTCCCATACGTTCCTCATTTTATTAACCCCACCCTATTTTGTGTCTCAAGCTCTGCCTGTCCCCTCCCAGACAATTGGCTCTATCCCATTTCTTGTACCCACTCTCACTTTCCCTTGAGTTATTATTCTCAATCTCTCTGTAAGTCCTGTGCAGTTTCCTCATGCTCTTTCTTCAGGCATAACCTTGGAAAACTCCTTGCTCCCATCATCTCTTTCCCCAGTCTTTGTGCTAGTCCTGGTCCCCTCTGAATTTAATTCACAGATTCCTCCTCTACATTTTCTGGCATTTGATGTCCCAGGAAAGAAGAGCACGAAAGGAACAAGTTCTAAAGCCAACCTACATCTGAGGGGAGGCTCATGGTGTGTGCAGCTTCCTCACAAGGGACAGTGGAGGGGCAGCTCCAATCTCTGCTCTCTGTGACAGGATCTGAGGGAGCAGCTGGAGCTGTGCCAGGGCAGGTTTAGGTTGGATATCAGGAAAGGTTCTTCCCCCAGAGGGTGGTGGGCACTGACCAAGCTCCCCAGGGAATGGACACAGCTCCAAGGGTGCCAGATCTCAAAGGAGCATTTGGAACACGCTCTCAGGCACAGGGTGGGATTGCTGGGGTGTTCTGTGCAGAGACAGGAGTTGGACTGGATGAACCTTGTGGGTCTCTTCCAGCTCAGGATATTCCATGATTCTGTGCATCCCCCTCCTGGCACTCTGGACTGCAGTTATGTTTGGGGCAGACAAACCCTGTCAGGATTTCAGCTGAATCCCCACTGAGCACACACAGACTGAAACCTTCCAGTCTTGTGATTTGCCAAGGTAAGGCAGATCTGTACTGGTATAGCAAAAATAAAACATCCCTGGAAGCAGCAGGACAAATGCACTGTGAAGAAATGATGTAAGAAAAGCTTTTTGCTGTTCTTCTGAATGGAATTCCTGTCCTCAGTCACCAACAGAGTACCTGCTGCTTCTGGGCAGATATTTTAAGGCACTTGATTCATTAATTGCAGTTCACCTGATAAGTTTCTGGGCCAGTACCAAAAATAACTGTATTCTCTGCTCAGACATATTTTGAATGGTGCCATGTGATGATGGGGGGAAGGGAGAATATGCAATCCTGTAACCTTCAAAGCTCACAGTTCTCATTAACCAGCACTAAATGTCAGAGCCTTTCTAGCTGAACCTGGCAAAGTTATCAAGAGAGTTTCAAACTGGGACTCCTACAGGAACAAATCCACTTAATATTTGCCCACATCACTTCTGCTGGCCACGGGTATCATAAACATGTCTTTGATCTATTTCTGTGACCACGATAAAAGGGAACATGTCCCCAACCAAAGCAACACCTTTCTCGACTGGATGGACTTCCAGTGTTCCAGAAACTACTACAGAAACTATTTACAAGAGCATGGAGTGACAGGACAAGAGGAAATGGCTTCAAACTGTCAAAGAGTAGGTTTAGATTAGATGTTAGTAAGAAATTCTTGGCTGTGAGGGTGGGGAGGCCCTGGCACAGGGTGCCCAGAGAAGCTGTGGCTGCTCCATCCTTGGAAGTGTCCCAGGCCAGGCTGGACAGGGCTTGGAGCGCCCTGGGATAGTGGAAGGTGTCCCTGCCCATGGCAGGGGAGGAACTGGATGGTCTTTAAAGTTCCTTCACAACCAAACCAGTCTGGGATTCTGTATTTTTATGAAACACACGGCACCCAGTGGCCTAATCATGCTGCACTGACCTTCCCAGGACAGACAAACACCAGCACCTTCCCTCTCTACCTGCTCTCAAGACACTGGATCACATCTCTAGAAAACAAAGATCAGAAGAAAGCCAGCTGCAACAGCCCAGCCACTGTGCAGGTGGCAAATTCCCCCAGGAGTCAGTCACACAGACAATGCTACTGCTCATTAGGGGTGGGTGGGACAGGAGAAATGGGAATAGACATTTCCCTTCATTCATCAAACTGGAACAAGACTGAGAGTTCTGAAAAAAAAACAAAAAAACAAGCACTTGGCAGAGTCAATGACTGAGGACAAATCAGGAGAGACTTTGATCATTAAAAGTGCAAAGAATGAAGGTTAAAAAGCAGTTGTTACATAAAGGGGATTCTTTAGTTACAGGAATGTTTGATCCGATTCACAGCTAAGGATGTGTACCCATTTTAAACGGAAAATCCTTTAGCTTTGCTATGAACTTATCTATCCTGCCAGACAAATTGCTCATATCAAACTGTCATTTGGATGCTCAGCCATTGAAAACACAGTTAAAGCATGTCCCTTAATTAGAAATCCCGTGGAAATGAAAACAATCCTCTCTGGCATCTACTTACCCTGGATGGTAAATTGGACTTATCATCTGGCAGGGGCTCCTTCCTGTTTGTGTGGGTGGATGGAGGGACAAGGAATCCTGCTCCCCTTCCAGCAGCCCTCAGAGACAGCAGCCTCCCATGCCAAGGCTTCACCTCCCACAAGTGTCTCTGTGCAAATAGGTCTGGGAGACACGATGAGCTTCTCAGATTAGAGGTGGATGGGACAGGCGTCTTCTGCTCAGTAGGGACCAAGGGAAGCTTAGCTCGATGTTTTAGTGGATAAATCTGTTTTAAATCTGTTTCATTTCGCTAGATAGGAGTCTCTTTGATGGGGCTGAATTTATTTTCCAGAAGAATATCTTCAGTCATTTGCTGGTGAAAACAATAGAACTCATTTATTACCTTCTGCTACTGGAAAGATGAGGTAACCTGACCGTATCCATCCTTCCAACCATTTTACTGCTGTCTTTTTTTATTAAGGATGTTGTTCAAAGTCCCATGTCCCAACAACTTATTATTATATAAAAATTTCAGGCTTCTTAAAAATTAAAAGAGGCCTCTAATCCTTAAAGTCATGAACAAAATCTTAAAAGATGAATCCCAAAGTTTAAAAAGCAAAAGGTAGATTTTACCTTTCAGTACCTGCCTACAGTCAACCAATGCACCAATTAACTTTGGGATGTGTTAAGATCTTTGAAATTTGAAGTCTTTAATTCAAGATGGAATAACATCTTGGATGAAATGGTCCTCTTGTAGGCAGTAGGTTGTCTGGTTCACGGGCTTTTGAGCTCAACTGGGGAATCACACAGTGAAATTCTCATAGTTCTCAGATCACAATTGAAAACCACTCCTGGGGACCTCAGACTATTCACTGATGGGAAAAGAACCCAAAATGCTCTGGTTTTGTGCTTGTGTTGACAAATTCAGAAGCTTTCAATGTTATGCACTGGCAGTGTTGAGGCACTGCATCCAATTTCTTTGAAAACTTGCTTTGTTTATGGCCCCTTTTTACAGGACATTTCTCACTCCATAGGAAACAGATCCTGAGCTCTCAGCCAGCATGGCCAGTTCACTTGAGATGAACTACATCAGGATTTTAACTAAAGTAGATGCAACAATTTCTCCTCTCCTTCAAGAAGAGCTCCTGAAGGGGTTACCAGATCAAAGGGCATATGCAAGAAAACCTCATCCCTCAAATTTCCCAGGTTTTACAAAAGTTACAGACCAGCATCACAAAGCCTTTGTAGGAAATTCCTTTTATCCCACAAAAGGACCTGTGGAGACTGAAGAAGTGACATAATCCTGTTCTACAAGGACTCCACATAAGCAGATTCAGAGGTGCAAAGAAAAATCATACAGAAGGGAACCTGCCTGTGCCAATCTTTCTCTGGGAAAGCTAATTCTGCTGTGGGACTAGTTCAGCAAGTCTGTAGTGGTTCTGCTCCTTTTCCATCACTTTCCCCACCAAAATGTTCCCCATTTCTTGGCTAAGCTACCCAGGACAGAGGCCGAGGAGATTGACTGCTAGAAGCAATGAAAATAAGAGCAGGGTATTAAATAAGGCATTGCTGTAGAGTAATAGGGAGGGTGGAAAGGAATGGGCTCATGCACATTACAATCCTATAAAAGAAAGAATTCTTAAATGAGTATTAAAGAGGGCTGTGTTACAGCATGAGAAAACTAGTTTAATCACCTATTGTGCAGCTGTAGTTAATTTTGTACAGATTTTACAGACATCCCAGCTATCATGCAATGCTCCATGCAATCACTGTGGGTGACACTCCACTTTTATCACAAGTCCTGTTAATGATGTCATTACTTGGGCAAGTCTTCCATCAACCTCAGTTAGATGTTTCCTTAAGTAGGACCCGAGGTCAGATAACACCTGATGAATATACATGGCAGGAGGACAAATCTGCTTCCTGACTGCACAGAAGAGAAACACATGGTATGTGTGGATACAGAAATACACACACATGCTTTCCACCCTCAACCTCAGCAGGAAAAGCTCCAACCATCTTGGTAACAAACATTTAAAGCCCCTCTGGTGAGGGGTGTCTCCATGGGAAAGTCATATAATAGTCTAAAACTCATTGGAGTTCTGCTCCTTGCTTGGGAATGTAAATTATGGGTTTGAAAATTCATTAAGAGCTGATTGACCTCACTACATCTAAGTCATGACCAAATGATCAGAAAACTGTTCCTGATGGCCACCTGAAAATCTAACAGGGAGCTTGATGGCTAAACAAGCAATTAGCAGTGCCAAACTAGATGATTAGTTATCAATCAGCTCAGCTGCTGATGTTCATCAGACACTTTAAAGAGTAGAAGCAAGCTAACTGGAAAATTATCCTTCATCACTTATCAGTTTGCTGAATCATGGAGAGCCAAATGACCTCAACAAGTTGTTCATTAAATCCTAAACAAGCCCAATCTCTTTTCACAGTGCTTTTAAATCTCCAGGCATCATGTAAAGTGTGTCTTATCCTGACAGAGACATCTCCCACACATGCAGGAAAGAAAAAGAAGAAGAAGATAAGAGTCATATTTAGTGTAACTCAGTAAAAAGCCAATTTTTCACCTGCCAGACAGCTCATGCCCTTAAGAAATAAAACTACAGGCAGCCCACATGCCCAGAGCACCAGTAGCAGGTTCATCAGCACAGGGAGTTACACAGAGCTTCCAGCATGGCAAACACATGCAGATCTTGGAACAACACAGGTTCTTTCCATCTCCAGCCTCAAGGGAGAGAAGGAAGAGGATTAGACCTCCTGGGGCCACCAAGCCCAAAGACTGGGAAAGGGTTAATCTGGCAGCCCCAGAACCTGGAAAGAAAGAAGGAGCACTAAGGAGTGGGAAATGAGATAATTTGCACCCAACCAGTGAATGCACTCGTCTTCTCTTTCCAGTCACAGAAATGACTTCCAGGCTGTGCAATTAAAAATACCTCAGTTCCTGCTTAGCTTGGGATTGAACATCAAGGTTCCTTCTATTACAATGGCTATTACAACAGAGTCACTGCTTTTTGTCGCTGCTGGGCTACAACATTGTCACTGAGCTTCATGAAATTAAGGGTAAGCAGATCCTGGAACAGGCTGTGCATTGAGGTAACTCCTGTACTTTCCCTGGCTTTAAAGCCTGGTGAAAGCACTTGCACGTGGTGTGTTACTGCACCTGCTGTCCCCAGATTTCAGCACACACTGACAAAGGAAGGCCAGCCCTGTCCCCAGGGTCCTGATGGGAAATTGCAAAAGGAATCACTGATGTCACCATTTCTGATGTGGGAATCTATTGTAAACACACTCCCTCACAAAATGAAAACTTCTCCAGAAGAAGAAAGGAAATTCTGCTCCTTGGAAAAAATGTCTGATGACTTGGGTTACAATAGTTAACTTTCCTCATGGCCATAGAAAAAACAGTTCCTGGCTTGATTGAAATTGTCCATATGTGCTGATATGTGTTAATATTAAATCACTGCTTGGTTGAGCCTCTCCTGGTGACTTGTAGTAACAGTGGAAGCCATTTCATTTCTTCCTTTGATTTCCATTGCTGTTCTTCTATGAATTACTTCAGACACAGAGCCAGGCTTTTCCTGACCTTTGGGCACATTGTTGTAGTTACTTCTTTGCACCAGTCTCTTAAGTATTAGGGAGAAACCAGCTAAGATTTAGAAGCAGTTGTAATTGCAATACTTTGGTTGTATTATTTGGTGTATATTACTCCAGACCCAGGGCTCCTGGTCCTTGATGCCTTTGGGTTTTGTGACTTTTAATCTGCTAAGTACTTGTCAAAGGAGTGATATTTCTGCCCCTGTGTGTTTGAAGTGCCACAATCCTGACAGTTGTGCAGCAGATGGGTTCAGTGACACAGCAAATGCTGCTACCACTGTGGGAAGTCTGTGCTCCTGGGTGGAAAGCTCTCCTTACCACGCTAAAGAATGTCAGGTTTTATGCTCTTCTTCCACCCATCCAA
This sequence comes from Buphagus erythrorhynchus, assembly GCA_013400855.1. Lineage (NCBI taxonomy): Eukaryota > Metazoa > Chordata > Aves > Passeriformes > Sturnidae > Buphagus > Buphagus erythrorhynchus. Next base: position 105,631 of record VZTT01027087.1, on the reverse strand, counting down.
GCTGAACCCCTTCAGCCTTTGTGGTGAGGTTCCCAAATAGGTATGAATGATGAACAATCACAAGTCTGAAACACATATTTCTAATCTGATAAGAATTTTTGAAAATGCCAGTCTGTGTAGCTAATTTTTATTCACTCTTCCATTTGCTGCTTCCTCCCCTGTTCTCTTCCCATGAATATTCAGTATGTTCTTTATTTATGGATTACAGCCTCTGAGGTGAGTACCCACAACTCCTTTCCTGTTCTTTCAGTCAGCAGCTTGCCCAGTGACAGAGTAGGAAAGCAATAAGATAAGGTTTACTTTGCTTTAGCAATCTTCTGGTCTTTGGGAGTTATCTGAATGTTCCCAGTACTGCCTATTACAGAGCTGCAAACACAGAGAGGAAGCAGTTGTACAATTTCATAAGTACAATTTGGACAATGAAGAAAAATATACCTGGAGACAACAGTAAAAGCAAGAGCCACAAGATCAGCTTATTCTCCTGTTTCTTTGGGAAGCAGGGAGGTATAAACCTCCTAAATTTTATCCTTGCCATTGTACTGAGGCATTCACATATACACATATAAGAAGATTAAAGTAAATCATAAAAATTGTGGGTTATCTCCTTAATAGTTAGGCAATTTCCTTAAAAAGAAATGCATTTTTTAATCTTTAACAAGAGTCAGAAATTTTTAAAGAAAGTTAACTTTCATTCATCTCAATGACAGTCTAACAATGGGGGATGGAAGAAGCCTCAAGTTTGATTAATAAAAGGTTGCAATCACAACTGGCCATTTTAAGGCCAGAACCCAAAACCAAGGAAAGGCAGTGAGAAGCAAAACCCCACCTGAGTTATTACAGCTGCCCTGGCCAGCAGGACCCTGCCCACCTGCATCACCTGCAGGGTCAGGCTGTAGGTAGCTGGGAAGCCCATCACATGTGTGTAGTCAGGCTTGGGAATTTAACTTTGCACTAAGACTATAAAAGACCTATTGAACAGAACTTTTCCAAGCATGATGTCAGTGGGTGGGGGCACTACCAGGCTCACCATAAGCCAAGTATAACCATAGCTGAAATAAAACATTTGCATATAAATTTTCCCTCCTAAAATTTATTAGCAGCAGAGAGATAATGGTGTAACAAGTTGATGAAGAGTCGCCATGAGATCATATTTGACTTAATGTGGGGCTTGTAGGCATTGTTGCACAGAGGAAAGGCTCATTGTGTGCAGTACAGTAAAATCTGTGGTTTATAACAAAGGGATAAAATAGTTGCCTTAACACAGCAGCAGCATTGTCATTGTAAATCTGCCATGCCACATATTTTATTACATTTTCATAGCAGAAGAGGGAATTTACGATGTGATACTACAAGCTCCGCCAGCCTTCTTCTGTCAGTGGGGTACCTCTCTTAACTCATATCTAAAATATTTGCTGATACTGAAACGTGACTGTGAGATACAAAAACAGTCTTTTACAACTCCAGAGAACATTATATTCGTCTAGCTTAGAGCAAAAAGAAGAAAAACAAATTGCTTGAGCATCAGTTTCTGCAGAGAGTTTCTGAGGGAACAAAGAGAGTGAACCACTGCTGAGCTGAGGCTGCTTTTGTGGGTGAAGCTGCAGCACCAAGATATTATTATTAT
>VZTT01027087.1:84097-103938 GCA_013400855.1 Buphagus erythrorhynchus | reverse complement strand
TTTTTACTACTACTACTACTACTGCCATGGACAAAATTGGTGCCAAAGGTGAGAGCATCACCTTCATCATTACATTTTGGGGTAATATTCACCCAATGTGGACATTTTGGGCTTGAATCTCCTGTAGCCAAATATCAAGAGCAATGAGTCAGGGCATTGCATTCATTCCTCCTGGCTTAGACTAAGTTACTCCCCACAACCAATTTACTTTCTTTCTGGGGGCTAATTACAGGATATTCTGAATATGCCAGCCTAATAGCAATTGTTACTTAACCATGACAGGACCATGTGTATTCTAAACACAAGCAAAGACTTTTGATACTAAAGGTTCAGTATTGAGAACCATAAAATTAGAAAAGGTTCAGGTGACACTGCAAATTTAATTTGATCAAGTATTAGGCAGGTTTCTGTTCACCACAGTAGATAAAAAACTTGGTGTCAAGTAAATCCTTAGGCAAAAAGAACAAAGAAAAAGAGCCACAGCTTAAGAGTAAGACAACAGTAGCAAAAATCTAGTAGGTTGGTTTTAAATCAAGAGGGAAATAATAAAAAAAAAGAACTTCAAAAGCATTCACAGGGAGGAACATTCCACCAAGACAAAGTCATCTGTCCTGGCTTTCCCAAAAGCAGCATGATCAAAGCTGATTGTGGGATTTCAAGTCCTGGATGTTTCTTTGTATTGCCCAAGCAGAGAGGGAAAATGCTTGATGATACCAAAAGTACAAAAGGAAGATCCTGAGATATTACAAAGCAGGGAGCAGGATTTAATGTCTTTAAAGACCATCAGTGCCTCCATCCCACCCATGTGATGACGTGAGGCACAGTCCTCCAGGGTTATGATTGGCTGTGCAGTCTGAGGTAATGCACTGATATAACACTAAACAACAACATATGCACAGCATTTGTAATGAGATTGGACTTTTAACCTTCTGAAACAGTGGGAAATAACAGGGCTTTTAAAAATACCAGCTCTGAGGTAAGGAGAGGGTCAGCCCAATACAATTTATAAATATAAAACCAGTTGCATAGCTGAGTTTCACTTTAAAACATAAATTATTTGAGAGACTAAGAGGAAGCCAGAGGAGGAGTGAGAAAAAGAAAGCTGGCAAAGAGGAAAGAACCAGAGACAACAGAAGAGCCCCTCACAAACTGCCCCAGTACTGCCTCTGGGGCTCCATCTCACACACCAGTTACTGACTGGCCATTGGTCTGAGCACCAAACTCTGAACACCAAAATCTGAGAGGTGACTCGTCCTCACTGGCTGAAATGAAACCAAATGTTTGTTCCCCTGCAAGGCCTGAGCTGCAAACACCACGTGCTGACAGCTCCATCTGGATTGATGGACCAGATGAGGCTGGTGCCAGACACTCTGAAGCTTTGACTGCAACTAGAGTGGATCCAACAGATTGAGATGAACCTAATAAATCTGGTGAACTTGAAGACTATCATAGAATCACAGAATGTGCTGAGCTGGAAGGGAGCCACAAGGATCATGGGGCCCAACTCCATGGGCAGCCAAAGATTCCCACCATGTGTCTGAGAGCATGGGAGGTTCAAACAGTGCCAAAGCCAAGAAGCCCTTAAGCAAGGGCACAAATATTTGTGCTAGGCACGAATATTCAAGATTTTCAAATTCTGGCAGCATTTTTGGTGGAAATATTGGATCAGACAGAACCACGCTGAACTCAAATCTCTGCAATCTCAGCCAATGACACATCTTCTATTCCAGGACATTTCCTTCACACATTATCCAACATTACAGGCCATTCATGTGCTGAGCTGAACTTCACTGAATGAACTTCACTGTAGCTACAACTTTGACCTGCTTCAAGAAGAGCAGAAGAGATCAGTGGCTCACCAAAGCAGTCATGGGAATTTGATACATCAAGGAACCTACGAAATAGATAATCTGCCTTGAAAACAAGAAACCTCAAGTCTCTGCCCTCAGAAATGGAAGGGAACTTCGGGGAGGCCAGTTTCCCACTCCTGTGGTAACAACCTGGAACCCACCACGTGTCCTAGATGTTAATCTTGCCACATCAAACACATTTTCATCTTGGTGCCATCTCAGATGGTGGTGGTTTTACCCAGGAAAACTCCAATTCTCCAACACCTATGCACTCATTTTAGGATATACATCCTGAAACCTCTTCCATTAGGAACCATTCAGGAAACTTCACTTCTCTTTCTTGGGCCTAATTTTGCTGATTTTGGAGGGCTCCTTTTTGCTTTCAAATCACAGCATCTGCACCAGCCCTGTGAAAGGCCTCCAGCTCTCCACCAAGAAATTACTCCCAGCACTACCATGGCACTTGGAAAGTGGCACCTCCTGCTCACCAGGCTGCTCACAGCACTGGAATTAGCCTAGGAGTGTAGTCCCTCATCAAGAAAAATGACTCAAGGAGGATTTGGCAGGAGAAAGAACAGCAAAATCGGACCTGAGTCAAATGCAGCTCTCCAAGAAATTTCTTTTCACTTGTGAGCAATGCACAGACTGGAGCTGCCCTCCTGTGACTTACCCCCACCCTCCTGCAAGGCAGCATTAGAAAGGAGTCTGTCACCCAAGGATGTTTTTCAACAATACTTCATGTCCTCTTTTACTGTCTTCTTTTTAAGCCACTTCCAAACTCAGTTCCCTTTGCTCCATACTCAGATCAGACTAATAAGAACACCACCTCAGGGAAAAGACTTGTACACAGACAGACTTCCTCTTCAGAGGATCAAACAGACCAGACTGTTCCTTTTCAAGTTTTATTAATCCTGGTTCATAATTTCCACCACATCATTAGTCATTTCCTATTATTGAATAGCTGGTAGCAGCATCATCGCTCAGTAAATAGCAAGATAACCATGCCACCTGCGATTTCTTGGCTGATACCTACCCACAACCACATCTGGGTGAAAGACGGGGAGGTAAAATTAAAAGCCAAACCCTGTAGACCCTTTTTTTTTTTTTTTTTAATCTGTGGCTAATTTCTTTTATTCACATCATCTGCTCAGCTGGCTACATAAGCTGCTGCAGACCTTGTTTAAAAACAGCTCCAGAAGATTAACACTGAAACCAACAGTTTGGAAATGCAGTGATTTTCACTGGAATTTCCCTTCCTGAGGCATGCAGGGTGTTTGGGGAGCTTGCTGTTTATCAGGGTTTATTATTTGTTTGGTTTCCTGAGTTTTTCTTAGTTTGTCGATATACTTTAGGTGATTTGGGCAGAGAATTCAAGTGCCTTGAAGCAATCTGTTTTCTATTCAGGTTTTCTTGCCCCTTCCCTAATAAAGCTTATTTTTTGTAATAATATCCTTCTTTCTGCCATATGGCTCAAGCAACTAATTGGGAGAGAGAAACCTGGTCTTTTCAGTGCAGTAGCTATATACTCTTGGACATTCTTCATTTTTCCCATGCTGAAAAGGTCTCCACACACAAGTTGTGGGTTGGGGTTTCCATGTGGCTCACTTTGTTCTGTATCAGGAGTGTGTAGCTGTGATGGCCCAGAGGCAGATGATCAGAAGGGGCTGTTCTCCACCCAGGCAGCAGCACTTCTCCCCTCTCCTCCTTGCCATTATCTCAGGATATTTTCCAGCCTGCACTTTCCCCACGTGCTGAGGGAGAGTCTCACCAGGGCTCCAAGCCAAGCTTGCAGAAGACAATGAGCCTTTCCACCATCTCCAGGGGCAGGGGATGGAGCTCCCAGTTCCCAGGCCTGTGAAAGGATTTCCTCCCTTTCCCTTGTCCCCGGGAATGCAGCCTGGTAGCAGAGCACAGCCACTGCAGTGTGACTCCAGCAGCCAGGAATGGCTTTGGGCTCATGGCTGGGGTTTCTGCCACAGCCTTCCTGCATGACCTTAGGCAAGAAGTCACTTGTTCTTAGACTTTCTCAGGGCCTGTTTCAATTCATCCCTGCTGTTTTGAGCACAAATGTTGGTCATTAGAGGTCAGCTGAGTCCAGGTGAAAAGAGGTAATTAAATACCTAATGACTAATGCATTTAACAGCCTTTTGGGGAGTACACAGCTGCTTTTATCAGGGTGTGACCTGTCAGGACAGCAGTGTCAGCCCTGCACACTCCTTGTGCCATCACTCTGGCACTTTTAGGTGGAGTTTGAGAAATTCAGGAGCAGGATTATGTGCTCTGGCTGCACAAGGCTGTGGTAGCATTTACACAGGAGACACCCTCACTGAGTGGGTCTCTCCCAGCACTCCTTGGCAGCTTGTAGGTCCCTGACTGTGACCTGCTGTCACTTGGTGTCTCAGTCTTGCCTACAGGAGGTAGCAGGAGCTGGCCATGCCTGTTTGCACTCAGTCAGTCTGCCTGCAGCATGAGAGAACTGGTTTTATAGTCCAAGAGGCCCAGCTCACCAGGCATGCATTAATTTATACATATACCTGTTTTTATCTCTTTTATTTTCCGAAATAAAAAAACATATGCTGTTAATATACACACATTTGAACAGAATCATAGAATGGTTTGGGTTGAAAAGGACCTCAAAGAGCATCCAGTTCCACCCCCTGCTATGGGCAGGAACACCTTTCACTATTCCAGGGTGATCCAAGCCCCATCCAACCTGGCCTTGGACAATTCCAGGGACCCAGGGGCAGCCACAGCTGCTCTGGGCACCCTGTGCCAGGGCCTCCCCACCCTCACATTTCTTCCTGATATCTAATCTAAACCCTTGTCTTTCAGTTTAAAATAATTGCCTCTTGTCCTGTCACTATTAGATATTGGATGTTGCCAGTATAAAAGGTCCCTCTCTCTCATTTTTTTTAAATGTAACATACATATTATATAAAACACACTTATATTGTAAAAAAAGCCCCTAAAAACTAACTTCCCTCAAGTATATTTCAAATCCCCTGTCTGTTTGTGTGAACGGTCCCTAACCACCTGTTCTATTTTATAGAACACAAAGCATGGGAATTGCTTAGGTTGTGTATTTACTTATATGCCCATAATACAATCATCTGTCAAACTCTCATAATCTCCTTTCTCCCTGACCCATCGCCTTAATTCCACTTTAATTTATCGTGGCTCTGTCTCTTCTGTGGCATAAGCAGATGGAATTATTCCCCTCTTGAGCAGGGAAAGGAGAGGAGGACATCACTACAGGTCAAAAATATTGCACGTCCAGAGCATAATATTGTGAAGCACTTTGTGTTTTACAAAACTTTTCATGTACACGTGTTGGAATATTAAGCTCACCTGCAATCAGATGAAGCTCAGTACCCAGAAAAAGAAAAACATAAGGACAGTAAAAGCACCTCATCTCATCTCATACAAGACAACTGTGGCAGCACAAAAGGTGCAGCTCACTGTCTAAATCCCAGGATCCCCTTTTTTTTTTTTTCCTGCTCCCCCACATCTCACTCAAACTCCCACACCTTCCCTCAGTTTGGACAGTACATTCCTTCCCCCAGGTTACTCCTCCTCCCAGCTCTCCTGGCTCCTCACAGCTGGGGAAGCAGAATTAGGATGAGGTGGCCTCAGTTCACCTCATCTAACTCCTTAGATGCCATCACAGACTCCTCACTGTCACACAGGCAAGAGACTCAACTCCCTACTCCCTTCCCAGTGAACATGAGCTGATCCTCCTTCCTTCCAGGGCTGAAAAGCCCTAATTAGTGTTCCTAAATACCTCAGACTATAACAGTGTAAATGGCTTGTCTTCTTAATAATAGTGATGAAATCCTTGATAACAATTGCTATATGGGTGTAATAAATGGCTTTTGCCACCTCAAAAGGAATTTTCATTAACTGGGGCTTTTGTTCTCACATTCACCAAGTTATTTGTTTGCTGTCCTAGTTAAATTCCTGCAGTAATGATGAGGGAAGCATGTAATGGGGAATGATGGGCATCTTTATAAACAAAAGTGGTCATGTAACACACAAATCAGAGAAATGGGATCTGGTACAGTAACATCTCCAAAGCTCAGCTAAGACAGGCAAAAGCCTGTTGATCTTGATATTCTGTACAGATGACAGAGTCTTTATCTTCAGATCCTATAATCCTAAGAGTTGGCCGAAAGGAGAAATCATTTCCATTCACATGTAACAAGAAATGAGGGCAGTGAGGGACTGATCAAAACCAAGGACTCTGAAGGAGGACTGGAAACTGAGCCAGGATTCCTGAGACCCAGATCAGGGCTTGAACTACAAGACTCCCCCCTATGTTTTTTTCCAATCCCCAAGGCAACCTCTGCCTTTGTCAGGATCCCAGTCACAAAGCTGCTGTGTAATTCCTCTGTTACACTGAGCACTGCTGAACTCCTGTGCACAGCACCAGGATCCAAAGGTTTGGTTCCTACCATGGGCATTCAGCCCTTTGCAGGATCAAACCCTGACATCCCCATCCCCACAGCTCAGCATTTCACTGAGCATTTCATTTATGTTCCCTTGCAGATATGAACAACATGCCTTAATTCCAGGAGAGATCAGGCTCTGTAAAACGAACAGGGGGAAGGGAAAGGTTTATAATGGAACATAATTATTTAGCAGTGCACTGAAGAGCTGCCTGGCATGGCCTGTCCTTGCAGACAGCATTTCCTCCTCTAATAGCTGTCCTGATAGCTGGAGCTGTCTTGGCTTTTATCAGCCGGGCAGCCTCGCACTCTGCTCGGACCCAAATGATCAAGTGGCCTTCACAGCTGCCACCACTTCCTATTAAAAGACTACAAGGGGCTTGTGAGATTAAGGAAGGATAAAAACAAGTACTTATCATTTGGGAAGCAACGTCGCTGATTATCTAAAGCAATTTAATTATATTGTGAGCTTTATCTGTGAGTGGCTTTTTCCTTCCAGGAGGTAGGGAATAGAAAAACTTTTCACTTCATAATGAATCCTATTGAAACTCCATTTTGCCCTTGGCAAAAGGCCATTATCCAGCAGAAACATGTAATCATCCTAAAAATGCATAATGGCATGGAAAACGGACAAGTAGTTTCTTGAAATATTGTTTGTAAAAGGCCTAATTTATAATGGGGATTGTTTGTGTTAGGGCCTTTTGGCATGTATGGTTAACAAGAACTTGCTGTTCTGCTGCCAGTTCGTTTAATCAAGAGGGCCTTGTGTCAGCCCAGTCGATATGGCCGAGGAAACAATGGGAGCTTTTTCCCTGAAACTGCCCCATCGTGACAGAGAGAGCGCCCTGCTATTTAATCTGGAGTTGTTGTTCCCCTTGATAGACACCACTGCTGTCAATGCACCCCATCCAAACATTCACACTGTCAGATCCCTTGCACTGCTGTGCCCATTGGAAAAAAAAAAATATTAGGAATGATCTGGCAGCACCACTAATTGAGGGCAATCACAGAACTGTGGCCTCTTTGTACTGATGCAATTGTAGGAACAGCACCTTCCCTACGGAAATGTAGCAGCTCACACACAACCAGGAATGGGGCCTCCTGGTCTGGCACTTGTTGGTGCTCAAAGTTTATGCAGGATTGTGTGTGTTTCCTCAAAAGGAAATGAGAAATGCTGTGGTCAATACTCTTCACCACTTTGGGGTGTTGGAGTATGCTTTGATCACGTTTTGTATCTACAAAAAGGGGGGTAGAAATGTGCCCATTTTATCTGGCTATGTTTTTGTCACACATACTAACAAATATGTAGATGCACCAGGTGTCCTAGTCCATGGAGCACAGAAAGGTCCCTCTGGTGTGTGACCTCTGCAGATGCACAAGATGTGTTTGTAACCCCCCTAAGCATCTCTTTTCTGTTAGAGATGCTTGTGTTCAAGGTCTGCAAACTGTTTATGGCAGATCCAGCACTTGGCACAGACAATGGGACATGGGAGCCTTATTCCAGTGCAGAACTGAAGCTATCCACAACAGGCTGGAATGTTCCTAAGCCTCAGGTGCAGTCGTTCACATTAAAAGCAAACTCCACAAGTTTGAGGAATCTCAACATCCGTTGTGTACCAGTTGTGTCCAGTACCCAAAGGGGCTCCAAGAGAGCTGGAGAGAGACTTTAGACAATGGTCTGGAGTGACAAGAAAAGAGGGAATGGTTTCACACTGCCAGAGGGCAGGGATGGATGGGATATTGGGAAGGAATTCTTCCCTGTGAGGGTGGTGATGCCCTGGCACAGGGTGCCCAGAGAAGCTGTGGCTTTCCCTGGATCCCTGGAAGTGTCCAAGGCCAGGTTGGACAGGGCTTGGAGCAACCTGGGATAGCGGAAAGTGTCCCTTGCCCATGGCAGGGGGGGATTAGAATGAGATGGGCTTTAAAGTCCTTTCCAACTCAACCCATCCTGGGATTCCACATTAAATTATCCATGAGCCATGTGGTGGGGGTGGATGGCTGCTCCTGGCATGACGTGGTGCTCCTGGGCTGAGGAGGCCTCAGAGCAGGATGCATCCCAGCACTGGGTGACACAAGGGCACCCACCCAGTGAAGAAATGCTGAAGATTCAGGCTGCTGCCATCAGGAATTCCCTTGGAGGTAGGGCAGCACCACAGCCTTGTTCCTGTCTGCTGCTCAGCACTTCTGGTCAGAGCAACACACAGATCCAGGGGCTGCCAGGATGTGGGGATCAGGATACAGATCCAGGGGCTGCCTGGATGTGAGGATCAGGATACAGATCCAGGGGCTGCCTGGATGTGGGGATGAGGGTACAGATCCAGGGGCTGCCTGGATGTGGGGATCAGGGTACAGACCCAGGGGCTGCCTGGATGTGGGATCAGGATACAGATCCAGGGGCTGCCTGGATGTGGGGATGAGGGTACAGCTCCAGGGGCTGCCTGGATGTGGGGATGAGGGTACAGCTCCAGGGGCTGCCTGGATGTGGGGATGAGGGTACAGCTCCAGGGGCTGCCTGGATGTGGGGATGAGGGTACAGCTCCAGGGGCTGCCTGGATGTGGGGATGAGGGTACAGCTCCAGGGGCTGCCTGGATGTGGGGATGAGGGTACAGCTCCAGGGGCTGCCTGGATGTGGGGATGAGGGTACAGCTCCAGGGGCTGCCTGGATGTGGGGATGAGGGTACAGCTCCAGGGGCTGCCTGGATGTGGGGATGAGGGTACAGCTCCAGGGGCTGCCTGGATGTGGGGATGAGGGTACAGCTCCAGGGGCTGCCTGGATGTGGGGATGAGGGTACAGCTCCAGGGGCTGCCTGGATGTGGGGATGAGGGTACAGCTCCAGGGGCTGCCTGGATGTGGGGATGAGGGTACAGCTCCAGGGGCTGCCTGGATGTGGGGATGAGGGTACAGCTCCAGGGGCTGCCTGGATGTGGGGATGAGGGTACAGCTCCAGGGGCTGCCTGGATGTGGGGATGAGGGTACAGCTCCAGGGGCTGCCTGGATGTGGGGATGAGGGTACAGCTCCAGGGGCTGCCTGGATGTGGGGATGAGGGTACAGCTCCAGGGGCTGCCTGGATGTGGGGATGAGGGTACAGCTCCAGGGGCTGCCTGGATGTGGGGATGAGGGTACAGCTCCAGGGGCTGCCTGGATGTGGGGATGAGGGTACAGCTCCAGGGGCTGCCTGGATGTGGGGATGAGGGTACAGCTCCAGGGGCTGCCTGGATGTGGGGATGAGGGTACAGCTCCAGGGGCTGCCTGGATGTGGGGATGAGGGTACAGCTCCAGGGGCTGCCTGGATGTGGGGATGAGGGTACAGCTCCAGGGGCTGCCTGGATGTGGGGATGAGGGTACAGCTCCAGGGGCTGCCTGGATGTGGGGATGAGGGTACAGCTCCAGGGGCTGCCTGGATGTGGGGATGAGGGTACAGCTCCAGGGGCTGCCTGGATGTGGGGATGAGGGTACAGCTCCAGGGGCTGCCTGGATGTGGGGATGAGGGTACAGCTCCAGGGGCTGCCTGGATGTGGGGATGAGGGTACAGCTCCAGGGGCTGCCTGGATGTGGGGATGAGGATACAGATCCAGGGGCTGCCTCTGTCTGGATGTGGGGATCAGGACACAGATCCAGGGGCTGCCTGGATGTGGGGATCAGGGTACAGATCCAGGGGCTGCCTGGATGTGGGGATCAGGATACAGATCCAGGGGCTGCCTAGATGTGGGGATCAGGGTACAGATCCGGGGACATCACCACAGTGGGAGAAAGATGTGCTGGGGATGAAGTGACAAGGTTGTTTGACAGCAATCAGATATGAGTGCAATCAGATGCAGCCTACACAGGAGTGCCAAGCAGCACAGTGGGGAGAAAAAAGAGGAATCATGGATTTTAAGATTCATAGTGCCAAGATCTAGACTCAAAAGGTGCATCTTGTCACACAAACCAGCTGTTTGCTGTATATATGGCAGTTGTGTCCCAAGGTCTTGGGCACAGATGACATCTATTGTGCCTGGCACTGCACATACATTTATTTTAAGACAGTCCTTGCTACTGAGAGCTTAGAATAGACACAGAATGGTATTTTTAACAAAAGCACAATAATTGCCACAACTAAAATGAAAACAAAGCTATAATTTGGGCAGCTTGACAGTGCATGAAGGCCTTGTGTAAAGAAATGTAACTCAAAGGATTTTTCACTTTTGAGGCATTCTGCTGGATCCATGGGTATCTCCCTAACATATAGGGAAAAAAAAGAACCCTTTTTTATTTGCTCCAAAGCTGTGTTTGTACAGCAACTGCCGAAGAAAGACCTTCTTCCTTCCATAACCAAATAAAATGATCCCTTTGGTTATTTATAGTCCTCACAGCCCAAAGACATCACTTGGCTCCCTACCACAAGCCCAGCCATGTGTTACTATATTAAAAAATGCGAAAATGTAATTATGGGGTACTCAAGCCAGTGTCTGCAGACAAAACCTGCCAGGAGGAAGAGACAGGAAACGTGTGCCCTTCGGAGCTGCACTCGGCTCTTCCGCCTCAGGACTCCACCAGGGCTCACAGAGGAGGGATGGGATGGGGGCTGGCTCTGCAGCACAGCAAAGTCACATCTGCCTCTCAGCAGAAACCAGCCTGCTGTAAACTGCAAGTGCAATCCTGACCAAAAAAAAAAAAAAAAAAAAAAAAATCGAATTCCCTCCCTGCCAATTCCAAGAGCCGCATCATTTACGCTTGGTCACACTGCGAGCCACCCTGTCTGCCCACAGAGGGGAAGAGGGAGTAGGGTAGGATGCAGCAGCAGGACTTACCTCCCCTGCACAAGCCTCTTGCATCTGTCTGGGAGCTCGGCCCTCTGTGGTGAAGGCATTTCTTACGTGTTCAAATGAAGAGCAGAGCACAGAGACTGAGTTATTGCCCCTCACACTCTCTTCCAGGTAAAGGGCTGGTGCTCCTGGGACAAAACACTGATCTTGGTGTCTTTTCTCAGCTCTTGTGCATCTTCCCAGTTCACAAGTCTCTTCTGTCCAACTGCTCATTACTGTCTGTTTGCTGGCAGCTCCTACCCACAGCAGGACAGCAGAAGGAGAATCTGTCACTCTTTGGGATTTAATCCAGCTGGTCCCCACAGGGCTGCAAGCTCCAGAGGTTCTGCTCTTCTCCTGAGCCAGGCACTGTACCCAGGCACAAATCCTGCCCAGGGTGGCTGTCCACAAGGGTTAGCAGCTTTAGGACCTGGAGATCCTCCTTCTCCTGTCACCTGTTTAAGCATCTCCACATGGCTGTGGAGGGGGAGATGCTCTGGAGAAGGTAAAGCTCCCACCTGATGTGCCCAGTAAGCCTTTCCACGAGTGGACACCTTTGACTTTAATAAGTGACTCCAGGTTCTCACTGGTCTGGATGGAATCAGAGTGGAGTTAAGCTGAGACAAATCCAGGCACAGCACCACTTTCTCTGAGACCCCAGGACACCCACACAAGTAGCTAGTGAGGAGTGAAGGAATGAAGAAACAAAAAGCACTTTTCCTCAGGGCACATGAGCTCTGACAGGAAACTTTAGAGAAACTTTGGGGGAGGGATAAGTCATTTGGATGATGAATCGCCCACTGGCCTTCCACAGTAATTTCCAATCAAATTGTCTTTAGGAGGCTTCCCTTGGAGCAGGGCACAAAATCCTCTTCTAAATACACACGGTCTCAGGGTGAAGAAGCTGCGTGTATAACCTCAGAGAATCTATGTGTGTATATATATATGTATATATTTATATATATATTTATATAACCTATGTTAACAAATAGCTCACAGCCAGCTGTTCACCTGCTCCTTCCTTCCAGTGTCAGTCTTTTGTTTTTAGCCAAACCACAGCCGATCAGTTTCTCCCTCATTACTGAGCATTGACTGACAAAAGGGTGTTTACTTGCTGTCAGAGAGAAATGCAAGAGATAAGAGCAGCTCTGCCAAGGCAGACAGGGAAGGGCTGGCAAGGCAGAGTTTTGCCCATTTTCAGCAGAAAACAACCCAGCTTTCCACAGTGTCCAGCCGAAGCCAAGCACTCCTCTGCAATGCTCACTTCTACACCTCCTGCCAGGCTCATTCGCTTTGGGGGTTTGCAATAATCTGCACGTTTCCACAGTTTTGCGCAGTCTGATTCTGTGATTAGTGAGATTAAAATCTCGCCAGTGGAAGATGAAGCACCGGGATGCTCTCACCCAAACTGCCTTGTCCATCCACGCCGATTGCTTTAGGCTCTCTCAGACCCTGCTACCCTTCCACGTATCCCCCCTGACGGTGCCTGGTTTCTGCAGCATTCCCCCCAAATTCCCGGCTCTGGCCAGAGCCGATGGGACCTTTCCAAGGCAGTATCGGCAGTGCCACCTTCTGGTCTGCGACACGAATCCCAGCCACCAGCCGGGTCCGGCTGCAGGCAGGCTGGGCTGTGCTCCCAGCCTCTCTGGGGGTACAGCTCGCATGGACCTGCCAAATCCCACTGCCCGGTGATCCCAAGGAACAGCAGTTCCAGTTCCACAGATGGAAGAGCTGGGAGCACTCGGGTCCTTCGGGTGTGCCCAGCACCAGCAGTGTTGGACAGACATCAGTAACTTCTCCCTGCACCATCACCTCTTCCTTCCAGCCCCTCGTGGACCAGCTTGGGAATCCTCACGCTGTTTACCCCGGCAGGAGGATGTGTAAGTAGAAGAGCAACTGCTGATTCCCTGCATTATTTTCACAGAATGCCAGAGTGGTTTGGGTTGGGAGGCACCTTAAAGATCATCCAGTTCTAACATCTCCATGGGCAGGGACACCTTCCACTATCCCAGCCCTGTCCAGCCTGGCCTTGGACACTTCCAGGGATCCAGGGGCAGCCACAGCTTCTCTGTGCCAGGTGGTCCACACCCTCACAGGGAAGGATTTTTTCCTAATACCTCACCTAAACCTCCCCTCTTTTAGTTTAAAGCCATTCCCTCTTGTTCTATTACTACATGTCCAAGTTAAAATCACTCTCTATCGTCTTTATATTTTTTAGCCTGGTGTCCCAGGATCTAGAAATCAGCTGCTTCTCTTACTCCAAGTATCTGTGTGCAAACTGTGCTCCAGTATCAGTTCCCTGTGTCCTGAAAGGAGCAGCCACTCTGCAAACAGCAGCAGCTCTACATTCATTTTCAATGCTTACAGCTCTCACTTGGCTGGCAGATGCTCCCCAGCTACTTTGCACCCTCTGCCCACTGACAGGTGCATTTCCATCCAGGAGAACCTCAGATCCATACCCTGAAGTGCAGCACCATCAGCCACAGGAGGGTGAAAACCTTTTTCCAGGAGCATGTCTGTAAAGTTGTTCTCTGGACTTCCATATTTATTCTCTACATTATTTACAGCCATACTAAAATATGAAGTGCTTCATGGAGCTTCTCTGTGGGTTTTGGCCACATGGAACAAATGGGATTTCCTGATGCTTGTATCACACTGGCAGCATTTCAGCAATTCCAGTGCATCCCTCTAAAGGAGCACTTAATGCTCATTTATTACAGGCCCCATTACACTGCTGGCAGTGGCTAAAGGGGCCTTGATTTTGGCAGAAATGTCATTTACACCCACCTTATGTGCTTTTTACAGCATCCTGGTCTGGTATCAAAGAGGGACAGTGTATTGCTAAGCTCCAACTCGAATCTTGGAAACAAAAAGTTTTCCATTCAACCTGGCTTTGGTGAGATGGGAAGACAATTCCAAGGAAGAGCCAAGCCTCCTCTAATACTTATTTTTCCCCTTCTTGCACCTATCAAGCCTTTTATAAAGCTATGTTAAAAAAAAGGGAAAACAGAGCAAAAGCAGGACTTGTGCTGGAAAGGATGGAGCTCACTCTCTGTGAGGGGGATATGGAGCTACAGCACCTGGAAGAGGCCTGGGGGATTGCAGCCCACTGGGACATGGTGCTGGGAATCCCTGCCTGGAAAAGGCCTGTTTGAAGATGATGCACTTCTCTGTGTTCTGGAGTCTGCAGAACTCCTGTTTGCAACTCAAACCCAAAGGGTATCCCCAAAGGAATAATGTTTTTTCTGGTGCTGTTGCAAGGAGGCCATGGAACCACCATGTGGCCTTGGGAATTTTATCCCTGCCCTCCAAACCAGGCAGGAATCCTTCCTTCCTCTCCGTTTGCTTCTGCAGCCTAGAATTCTCCAAGGCAAGGGCTGCCTCCTACACACATGGAGCATGCCTGGCATGGTGGGCTCTGATCTTCACAGAATCACTGAATCACAGAATCCCCTGAGCTGGAAGGGAGCCACAAGGATCTGAGTTCAACTCCTGTCCCTGCACAGACACCCCAACAATCCCACCCTGTCCATCCCTGGCAGTGTCCAAACACTCCTGGAGCTCTGGCAGCCTCGGGAATGTCACCATTCCCTGGGGAGCCTGGGCAGTGCCCAGCACCCTCTGGGGGAAGAACCCTTTCCTAATATCTAATATTTCTAATATCTTGACTGGCTACTGCTGTAGCACATGATAATATTTGGATGAGGAGAGTTTACACATGTGGGAAGTCCCTTCTAGAAGAAGTCTCCCGACTTAGCCTGGGAACTGCAATTGAGAGATGTTATCATAACAAAACACAGCTTTTATCTCCCAGTGGGAAACATTCCAAATTCCATTTTTTTCTTAAACCTTATCCACTCTTTTGTAAAATACAAATATTTAAAAAATTAAGAACTTCCCAAATGAACTCACATTTTTAAATATGATTTTTAAATTCATGTACAATTTTGGTGACAAATGGGCAGAATTCCAATCAAGTTATCACCACTGCAATTAAAGTGATTTTTCCATCTGACTATATCTCTGACATGGAAAGAAATTACACTATCACTGTGTAAAGCTGTTTTGATAGATCAGTTCCCTCACTGAGCATATTTTATACTCATCAAAACTATTTATACATCCTCACATAACACAGCTATTCTAGGAATTTCAAATCTGAATAATATTAGTCATTCTTGAATGAACAAACACATCCAGTATCCTCAATAATGCAACATACAAATCCCAAGGAAGAGCCTGATTCCTTTTTTTTGCCCTCTCTTGTGCACATTCCCCCATGCCTGCATGGATCACGCATGCAAAGATTCCACTAAACCCAACTGAAGAGCAAAAGGAAGCAGTTTGAGGCTATTTTTAAACATGCACAACATGCACCAAATCCAAACTCCTTAACATACACTCCTGAGAGCTTTTGTAAAATCCAGCTTAAGGGAATTAGGCACTCATATCTAATTGAATTTCGGTGCGATATGGACACCTAAGTCCTTGAAGCTCCTTTGGAAACTCATCTTATCCAATACAGGGTTCATTTTCCAGCTGAGAAATACCTTAGTAATGGTACACTTAACACTCAACAGCCATTTGACCTATTTTACTAATGTGTTTGGGAAGGAGGTTAATTAACAGTGGATAGCCATATCCTTAAGCTTAATTTTTCCAACAACCCTGCTCATAAAAGGAAAAACTGAGTACATATTAAAGGAAGCAAGCAATTAAGTTGCACAAATAGTGAGCTCATTGAACTGCAGCTGACTTCTATCATGTCAAAGAACAACTAAACACAGAAGCAATGAAAAGATTGTTGCCACGACCGCCACTGAGAAGTGCCTGGCAATAAAGATGAATAACTTCCTACTTGAAAATTACTGATTAAAGCTCTTAGGAACCAAAAGGTTAGACATAGGCATATCTGGAGCAAAATATTTTAATGCATGTTTGGCAGATTCTGTAACATATTTACAGTGGATTTAAAGCAAAGATTTATACAACTCCAGTAAACTCAGCATTAAGCAGCCTTTAAAATCACAGCAGTTCCAAACATCACAAGTACAGGCGTAGAGGGTTCATTTTGATGCCTTGGAGAAGGAGCTACCCCTGCTTTTCCTAAGGACAGAGATGGAGGAATGGAGTAGTCACAGGCCTGAGCCCAGTGTGGGATGGAACTGGGCCTAGTGGGATGAATCACAGAATCCAGAATGGATAAGGTTGGAAGGGACCACTGGTGGTCACTGAGTCCAACCTCTCTGCTCAAGCAGCGTCCCCTCGTGTGTGTCACCCAGGGTTGTGTCCAGGTGGGTTGGGAATGTCTCCCATGGAGAAGAGTCCACAACATCTCTGGGCCTGTTCCAGCACTCTGTCACCTCAATGGTGTACAGAAAACATCAGGCCAGGATGGACATCGACTGGATGGACCATTCCCACCAAGCTCCATGGCAGAACTTATTGTCATCCCTAAAATGTAGCTCTTAACTGAGGAAAATCCTGTTCTACGATAGATACAAATACATATAAATACAGTTAGCCTCATTTCTCACTTATCTATAACAACACAAGATGAGCAAGTTGGGAGCAAAATTCCCCAGAGCACTGTTTCAAAGACTCTTTTTTCCCTATTTCTTGCTATGCTTTCCTGAAGTGTTTCCAGAAAAAAACACTGCTTGCTCGCAAAGGAATTTTGGTTTTCATGGTTTTAGTGCTGGTATTCCCTGACGGAAATGCTTAGCTGGGTGTTTCTGTTTCACCTGGCCCACCAAGGCTATAACAGCCAAAATCCAGTGTCCCACAACATCCACTGGGATAGATGCTCCATTAGTACAGCAGCAAACCTCCCATCTTGGTAATTTCTAGATGAAAAAATGCAGATCAGCCAGTTCAGGAGTACTATTTAGGAAGAGTGTGTGTCTGTGTCCCAGAGGAGCTCTTCTAGGACATGTCCTGGAGGCAGGAGCTGTGCACCATGGACATGTTCCTCCTCCTCCACAACACAACTTGCAGAAATGCTTTTTTGGATCTCCAGTACATTGAAGTTTTCACATGGAAGTGCAAGCCATGTACCAGCAAAACTGAACTTAATGATAATAACTGTGCTTTTCCTAGTGACCTTCCATGGAATTCTATAGAGGCAAACTGTGGCAACCTCCTTTTCCTGCATCCTGAGACTCTCTGCACCACAGAGAAAGCCACTGGCCCAAACAGATGTGTACAGACAAGGAAGAGACACCAAACAAAACTGTCGGGCTCCAGAGGTGGAATGAGGGCAATGAACTATGCAGAAATGCAGGGAAAAGAACTGGAAAGGCAGTTTGGCTGGGAACTGACAGTGAGAACATTCAGGCAGAAGACTCGGGAAAATTTATTCAGATAAGTTCTGATTACTTGCTGTCTGTGACTAAATATGAGGCACCTGCAAATGCAATAGAGCAAAAATCTACAAAGCAGAAAAGTTGCTTCATCCAGAGCCCAGGGATGACTGGCTTTGTCTAGCAAAGTCATTTCATTTTAGATAGAGAATCTATGTGCAGTTCCCTGAAAAATGGCCCTAAATATGATCATTACACTCTTAGTTCTGACTGTAAAATAGTTCTGTGCATTAATGACATGAATTTACAGATCACATTTTTGAACATTGGATCCAAAATCCAAACAGAAATCTGTGGCTTCAAACACCAATTAGCCCATTGGCTTTTAAGTGCTTGACCTTCATTTGTCTCACACACCTCCTCCTCAAAGTCAACTGGCATCTTCTCCTGACTTAGGGAGATTTTCAAATACCATCTTATTCCCAACCACTGAATGCTGATGGAAGCAAGACTTGCTATTACAGCTCTTTTTAATCTGACATGGAAATAAGTAACTTGGAAAAAACCCTCCTTTTCTGCCTACTTTTTCCTCTGACTTGTGTCTTTTGGCCCTTGAAATTTTTCTGAATCCACTTCCCCTGCAGTGAATCACACGAGGAAGTAAAAATCTTAATTGTAACACGAAAGTTAAACAGCAAGACATGACTTCATTGGAGTGGAGATAAAAGGGCAAAGGATTGCTGGATGAGGTGAAAATTCTCATCTTAATTCATGGGACTTCTTGGGATTGATACAATACAAGCACATGAGAGTAGAGGGAAGTGGGGGTTTTAAAATGTTTTTATTTTAGTGCATTTCTCTATGCCCTTCAGCTGCAGCCCTGAGCTTTGGGAACACACTCACAGCAAGTCACTAACACAAAGCACAGAAATTAAACATCACATGGATCCAGAGCAGGCAAGACTTGCCAACCCAAAGTGCTCACTTACCTGTAGGAAGGTAACAACAAGCATTTAACTTGCCAGGGAGTGTCTCATTAGCATGAAGGTGATAGTGAGCCTTGGGAACATGAAAGAGAGGCAAGATAAAAGGACAGTAGTGAGAAATACAGGAACTCTAATTACAGCAGCAGCAGGAAAAAGAAACCCAAGTGGTTTGCAGTGACTGTGTCACTCAGAGATGAGCACGTGTTCCATGTTCCATCCCTGTCCAATGCCAACAGTGGATTAGAGTCCTGGGCTGCCTACCCTGGCTCAAACTATAGGTTTTCCTGTCTCTAATTTCAGAAATATCCAATATTGGCCAACATCTTAGAAACAGCACAGCCCCTGATTGTCCCTTCTAGCCCTATGATCTTGAATTCTCTCTACATTTATTGGGGCTAAACAGTTCTTCAGCACTTAAGTCTTTTTCTGATAAGACTTACTTGCATTCTCCCCTCACCAAAGACATTAAATTGTTTTTTTAAAAATTCCTTTAAAAATTTCACATCCCCATTCGCTGGCCAGTGAGAATTTTGTGCAAGATAAACACTGGCATAAGGCATTTCCTACCTATGGATGTTTAAAAAGGTAAATAGTGGTGCCATTTTGAACAGTGTATTTTCTCTCTCAGAAATGGTTTGGCCTAAAAAATTCAAATATTCCTTATATTTTGGGGTTTTTTCACTATATTTAAGCTAATTTAAAATTCTATTCCTATTTGTCAATACATTAAAGTGCATTTGCTATGCAACACTTGGCTTTGTTCTTGCCAGACAACAGGAGCAAACCTATCCCTGGAATTACCAGGATTATCCAGGATTCCCTGGAATATACCCACAGTGACAAGAAGAGCTGGGAAGAAACAAAAGGCATTCCTGCACATCACATGCACAGGGATATGCCCAGTTCTTCTGAGAAAAATAATAACATCTCAGACCTCTGGATATTTTTCATTTTTTGTGTCGAAAGGGCATGAATCATCACTTTTGTGCAGATGAAAAAAAAAGGCAGACTGATAGAGAAGGCAGGAAAGCCAATAAGAGTAAATGAAATGTATTTCTAAAGGAAGTTTTCATGCTCCTTAAATCAAGGCTTTCAACTCTGCTTCCATAGGCTCAGCTTCTCATATCTTACTAGTTTGACAATGTTGTAAAATCTCCTTGGACCAAATAAAAACTCAAGAGAGAACCATAAAAATTGACGCTAAAAGAAATGAAAGGAAATCCATTCTACCTTGAGCAATTGTGTTGACATGAGCAGCATGCAGGAGATCCTGCATGAGGATGGAAGTTCTGCAGAGTCAGAGACGGACAGCTCTCAGCCACTTTCAATTTAGCAACAGGTTATTGATTGCACTGAACTTGCAGCTAAAGCTTCCAGCCAAGGATTAGGGGTTTAGGGCTAAGGTGAAAACCATTTTATCCATCACAACAGAACAGCAATTTGCTGAAAGAAAAGAAAAGAAAGAAAAGAA